>RJWM01010187.1:0-64729 GCA_004363535.1 Dasyprocta punctata
TTTTAGTACATATTTACAGTCCATAGCATTCTCATTCATTTCATGGTGTAGGTACGTGAATTTGGGGTACTTTAATTCTTTTTATTCCCCCTCCTCTTCCCTCCCTCCATCTCTAGATCCCTTTACATTGCAAACCTTTCTATGCCTGTTTCCTGTTGTCTATGTTTTGTTTTGTTTTTTGAAATTATTTATGATTTGAGTTCCTCATATAATAGAGGTTATGTGATACTGAAGCTCATGTGTCTGATTTATTTCACCTGACATTATGGTCTCAAGTTGCATCCATTTTCCTATAAATGACTCAAATTTATTCTTCCTCGTGGCAGAGTACTACTCCATTGTGTAAAAACCACACTTGCCTTGTCCATTCATCCACTGTTGGATATGTAGACTGTTGCCAAGATGCAGCTATTACATACTGTGCTGCTATGAACGTGGGCATGCATGGTTTGCTCTGGTATGATAGATGTGCCTTTTAGATTTTGCATGTGAGCTGCTTCTCCTACACCTGACTAGCTCCCACCCCAGTCTTTCTCCACTTGCTTCAGCTCTAGCCCCCATGATGCACCCTACAGGTTCCTAGGGCACTCCGAGCAGCCTTCACCAAGGAAACAGAGAGCTCAGGTCAAGGTCTGTTGTGATCTCAAAGAGCCGTGATGAGATTCGCTTCATACTCAGGACAAGTTCACTAGCCGACAGCTCCCCAGCCGTGAGGGTGCCTCAGTGCATGAGGAGCACTCAGGGCTCGGTGTGGCTGGCATAGACAGTGAAGCTGGGGAGAAATCACTGTGCCCTCCAGGAAGTCAGCACAGATGAGACACACGAGGATTACAGCTGGAAGCAAATCTGAAGAGAGCCAGACCTCGAGATGGAGATGCAGTAGCCAGGCCTGCAAGCCTCCCAGGGATAAACAGCAGCTTCAGGTTGTGTGTGATTAGCACCATCTGGTCCCATGGGCCCAGGCAGGCATCAGATGCAGAGATGGGTGAGGAGAACATCCAGACCCATCCCTTCCCCAGAGTGCCTCTGTTCTTTCCATGCATGCTTGCCATGTAACTTGTTTCCCTAGGGGACCGATATTAGCTAAGTAACCATATTTGTGATCCTATAGGTTTGCTGTAGTTTGACCCACATTGTACCCATGTTGCTGTGTAAAATAACCCTGGTACAGAGCCCCGGTGGGCAAACACTCAGAATCCTTCCTGAAAGACCAGGAGCTCTTCTCCTTATTTCCAATAAAACTCTTCGAACCTCCTCCTTTGGTCTGGGACTTCCTCCCTCAGGGTTGTGAGACCATGAGTGCAGCACATCTGGCTTCTTGCAGGTGATTATGTGAATTCCCACTGGACAAGAGGCGAGAGGGCAGCTAGCAGTTGGGAAAGACACTGGGGATGAACAGGATTTTGACCAGCGGAGCTGGAAACTGAAAGATCCCCACAGAAAGAAGGTAGGGGTGCAAATGTGGTGAAAAGAAGGCAGGCCAGGGAGGAGCATGGCCGTCACGCAAGGGGGAGCTGTGCCAGGCACAGAAGTGGACAAAGGGGTCCGGAGGCCACACTGGCCTCAGCCTGCGGTGATTGGCTGTCACCAAAGCCAGCTTGGCCCTTCAAAGCTGCCAATGCTCACATCATTTTCTTTCTAATTAGTGCAGGAGCTAAGCTCTCGAGCCTTAATCTTACCCCCATGCCTGTGCTAACGACAGGATTGACTCTCGGCTGATAGAAAGGCGACTGCCTTCCACAAGGACCATTCAGACTGTGCTCAGGGTTAATTCCTTCATCACAGACTACAGAGAGTTTCTTTATCCAGACCTAATGAGACTCTTCAAAGGGAGGTACGGGCTCCAGGGCACAGTCTCAAGGATTAAATGCACTAATTAAAATGCTGTCCTGCCCAGGCCGCCCAGCTCCAAGGATCAGCAATGCCAAGAAGTCAATGAGGCTAAAAGTTCAAATTGGCGAGCAGAGAAAGGCGCGGAGCTCCTAGGCTGGGCTCGTGGGCCCTGCTCAGCGCCAGGCAGCCAGGCGCATCTCACTCGGAGACAAAATGCTTTCTGATGGCTGGGTGTAACTCATAATAACATAATTTTATTCTTAGAAGCAATTTCCATTACTGGCCCTGTTTATTATCACATTATTTTCTCAATAGCAGCAATAAACACACTAAACTCTCCCTGTTCGCTCACATTTTTATTACTGTTCGCAGTCCTCGGGAAAGGGTAAGCTGTGAAGAATGGGCTCATTATCCTGGAGTCCCTGCATCGTTGCGTCACCACCAGCCCAAAGCCCAAATCTGCAGCCTGGGAGGTGGCCAGGAACCTGCAACTTAACCCAAAGACCAGAGAAAACCAGGACTGAACCAGGGAACGTGTGTTATCCAAGCCCATGGAGTCCAAGTTGACAGAGAAATGTCTACCAGTCTCTCTACTTGTGATTTTGACGTAGTAGAAAAGATTTAAACAAATACTACCAGGAAATACTTGAACAAGCAAAGGAGTGCTTTTCTAATTGTAGGGCATGGCTTTTCAACGGATTATAAAACAAAATTAATGGGTCATGGCCAACATTCTGTGAATGAAAAGATGAGATCAAAGATAGGGTGTATGGAGTACCCTTAGCTTAGAAAGCTTGCTTCATTCAGTTGGTTTCTTTGTCCACACTTTTTATTCATGCACATTGGTGAGCTTCGTTTTGGTAGCTTCAGCCATGCATGGTACATCCCTTAATCATTCTCCACTACCCCTTTCATCCTACTTTCTCTCCTTTCCTTCAGTAGTTTGGCCGGTGTGTGTGCTTGTGTGTGTGCTTGTCTGTGTGCATTTGTGTGGGTGCACGTATTGAACTAAAATGATTTCTTCAAGTGGGTTGATGTCAAAAATGTATCAGGGAAAGGCAATTTTATAATTTGAGCCTGCAAGGAACAGGGTCAAGTTGTGAAAGAAAAGGAGTGATTAGCTTTGGTGTTGGGGAGACTCGAGGTTGAATCCCGGCCCTCCTCTCCTGGCCGCCGTGTCACTCCATCTCTGTCCTGTTGTTGTCCGAGGACACGTGCACATGGAGCACCTGCCTTGCCCAGTGGGACTTTGCAGTAAGAGGAACAGAGGGCCTGGAGCAGGACCTGGCTGTGGCCAGGCTCTGGGACTGATTCCCGAGGTGAGTAGAGCACTTGTCTCTGTTGGCATCCGTCTCTCAATCCACGTGGGTAATGACGTCACCCTCCTCTCAGAGTTGTGAGGATTCATGAGATGAAAAGATGCAAATGTGCTTTGCAAGTGGAAAAATGCTCTCGAAAGCAAGCACTGTGCCCTCTCATTCACCGAGGTTGTAGGGGAGGGAGGGCTGGTCCCGATGGACACAGGGACTCCCAGAACTCCTGGCTGGGTTCAGAGTCTGTGTGCTAAGATGACAGCACAGAGGAGTGGCACCGTCTCAGTCAGAAAGCGAAGGTCTGGGTGTATCTCCCCTGAGCCTCACTCGCTCCTAGAGGGATTAGGGAGTTCAGGTGTCCACAGGCCCTGCCGTTCACTGAGGCAGTGAAGCCTTTTCACAAGGAGATAAACTGAGGCTCAGACAGACAGGCAGCTTGCAACTCCCCTCTAACTGCACCAGACTACCACCCACAGGTTCTTCTCTGCTGCCCCAGGCTTTAAAAACCATCCCAGCCTGGTTTCAACTGAAACCCAGCAGGACTGTTCTCAAGCTTTGCTGAGAATCTGAGCCCTGGACACAGTGACTTCTGGATTCAGGTTTCAGCACCGCACCACGGGGGAGCCGCACCCCTCCGCAGGGTCTGCGCCTGGGAAGCAGAAAGGGCGGCCCTCCCGCGGTCAGGCTGGTTTTCTGCATTCCCTTGCAAGGTGGTCCTCATGTTCCCGCAGTTTCAAGATTTCCCAGGAATTATGAAGCCTGCAGAATCCTGGGCCTAAGCCCCTACAGCCCAGCGCCCCTGGGGCCAAGACTCCACAGTCCTGATTCCTCCCTAATTCACCCTGATTCTTTCACAAGTATGGGGCAGTGCTTATTTTTCGGAATGGGTCACACAGCATAGTTATAGCCCATGTGGAAAGCTGTAAACGTATTATAAATACAGATTAAATAGTGTAGGTTGAATTTCTGCACATGTGCAGACAGTTGGTAGAGTAACTAAAGGCTGAGGACTCATCTTAAAGAGTTTTTTTGAGGCTCAGATGATACTGAGTCCCATGGAAGCTCTAGACTCAGGTGGTCAGAGCTGGGAGGCATCTGAAGTCCCTTACACAGCACAAAGCCGAGTCTAAGACCACTGTGGTTACAGAATCCACTTCATCTGAATCGCAGGACAGTCATCCCAGTCCAGCCAGTCCTGACACTAGAAACTTAATGGATGCCCATCGTATTTTTGAGTGTGCAGCTAGAATTCAAGGATGAATAGGATACATTGCTCTTGTCAGACAGGACCTCATGGTCTAAGAAGAGAGGTAAGAAAAACAATCCAAAGGCACTAACCCGCACCTAACCAAAGCCGTGAATGAAACGGCCTCCTGGGCCGCGTATTGTTACTTGGATTTCACCCTGCATTAATCGTCCCTGACTAAAGACACGTGAATTCCGTTACCTTGATTTTTATTTTAACTCAGTCTTATTAAAAGTATCAGGCCCTTTTGGCATAGTTATCCAAACGGCCATGAAGGAAACCTTAATGGACAAAGGAATGTTGATGCAGAAATGAATGTCTCCTGCTGCAGTTCAGAGATTACCGTGAGTTACTAAACTGCTCTCTCGAGCGGATGCCGGGTCACCGTCCTCAGCTATCTAATGGGATGGAGGGAGTGAATGTCTCCAGGATGAATGCTGACACTCCCTCAAGGTCGTACGCTTGGGAGCTGGCAAAGCCAGGCACAGAGTTCCTTAGTCCTGGAGGTCGGCTGACGCCCTAGCCGCGCACATCTGCCCGTCCCATGGGGTCCTCTTTGCCAGGATGATTTCTCTCGGCTTTTCCAGCTCCACAGCCTCTACAATTCTTTTGCTATCTCTGAACAGCAGAATGTTGATTCCCCTCAGCTTAGGCTAGCCTTGGCCACATTGTTACTACTGCAATAAATAGAATGTTTAAGTATTTTCAAAAAACAAAGGCAACAACTTCAAGATCCTTCAAGCAATTCACACATCAGAGCAGAAAGGGAGGTGAGATATCTTGAGCTACTGAGCAAGTCATGTAAGCCCAGATCTGGCCCGAAGCTGGGGAGCCAGAGAGCTCTGCCCGCCTGACAGCACTAACCGAGGGCCGCTCAGTGAGAGAACAGGGGTCTCCAGGAATCTTTCCATTCTATCGCACAGTCATTGGTGCACCAACCCTAAAAAGTTCAACAAAAAAAAAACAGCAAGAAAGTCAAGTGTGGTGGTGCACACCTGTAATTCCAGCATGTGGGGAGGCTGAGGCAGGAGGATGGTAGGTTCCAACCCAACCTGGGCAATTTGGCAACTTAGAAAGACACGGTTCCAAAAACTACAAACAAGGTAAGGATGCAGCTCAGTGTGAAGTCCTGGCTGTGATACCTAGAAAGGGTGGGGTAGGGGAGAGACCACGGGAAGTTGTGATTCTATTTGCAGTGTTTTTCTGGCAGCGGTGTTTGGTGACATTCTCTGAGGGCTCTCAGGTATGGCCCTTTAATCTCTGTGACTAGTAGTGACAGAAGCTCCTCAAGTGCCCCTTCCCATTCCAGCAGCCCCACGGCCCCCTAACAAAGTGCGTAAGAAGTTTAGGAAGAAAAATTGCTAAGGTCTCACCAGTATGCTCAGCTGGCTAGTAATTGAAATGCACAATAGAAATGCAAATAAATTTAAAATGTAAAGCAGTCAGTGACCAGGGTTTTCACTCAGGAAAAGTAGAACACTGGCCTTCTTGGTTATTTTTTTTTTTTTTCTCATTCTCTGACGCAGCAGGGCTGGGGCAGAGTGCTGGCCTGCAGTTCTGTTCTGATTCCACAGCCTGCCTGTGGCCTCGAATTCCTCATCTGATAAATAAAGGACTGCAGTGAGAGTCTCTGTATTTTCTCTACGGAATTCCCATGATTGTAAGTGACTTATAATCCGATTGAGTTGGGGGGGGGAGAGTAAAATCTTTTTGAAAGATTTTAAAAGCCTGTGCAGTCATACACCTTAATTTTTGCTAATAAATTGTCTGGGTGCTTTTTTTCTTTTTAAAAATGTCTAAACTATTTATTAGTTCATGTTTGTAGTATATAACAATCACAGCCATGGTGGGGAGTTGGTGCACATATCCAACACAGCTTAATTCTTTTTCCTTCCCCTCCTCTGCCCTCCACCTAGTGAATTAATAGTCAGCAAAAGGAGCAGGGCGGACTTCAATGTTAGCAGCCTGACACTGAACACTGCTTTTCAAATCGCCAATTTCTCTTCTTCCCTTAGGATCCCAATCCTAGTTCTGTCTGAGAAAGCTGTGGTCCAGCCCAAAAATTCCTCTCTCCACTTCTCCACCAGCTAAGATGACCTCGTGACACAGTGCAGGTCAGTGCGAAATCAGCAAAATTCTGCCAACATTTTCTGGAAAAATTTTGCTTTCCTGACTTAGATGTTATCTCTTTTCCTTTTTTCATTTCTTTTGTTAATTGATTAAGTTTATTGGTGCATTTTAGGTATACACAATGAGCACATCCATCATAGGGAATTTGTACCTGTACCTAATATATCTTGATTCTTTTTTTCCTATTCCCCTCCCCTCTCTTCAACCCGTTTTCCTCTCCTTATTTACAAAAACTTTGTTTCCATTTTTTCCTTCTTTTCTCATTTTTGTTCTTTTCCCTTCCTTTCTTTATCCCCCCTCCCAGTTCCCCTTTCCATTTGAACATTTTGTTTCTATTTCACAGTATCTGTTATATACTTTGGTTTTTGTTTATATTTTCAATTTCTCACACCAGAGAAAAACTGTAGTATTTACACACATGTGTCTGATTTATTTCACTTAAAAGTATGGCCTCAAGGTGCAATCATTTAGCTAGCAATGCTTCCAGTTTATCCTTCCTTGTGGTTGAGTAGTACTCCATTGTACAAAATAAAACACATTTTCCTTATCCATGCATTGGCTGATGAGCATCTTGGGCTGTCTCCAAGATCTGGCTATTACAAACTGCTGCTACAAACATGGAGATATATATATATATATCTGTGGTATGATACTTTTAATTCCTTGGGGAAGACACCAAGAAAGGGAATAACTGGGTCAAACGGAACCTCTAGTTTTAGTTTTTTGAGGATTCTCCACACTGGTTTCCATAGTAATTATACCAGCCTACACTCTCACTATCAGTGGAGAAGGGTTCCCTTTTCCCCACAGCCCCACGTGCATTTGGTGTTGGTTGATTTCTTGATAATAATCATTCTTTCTGCAGTGAGATGGAATCTGTTTTGTTTTAGTTTGCATTTCTTGAATGACCAGTGATGCTGAACTTTTTTTTTTTTTCATACATTTATTTGCTGTTTCTTCTTCTTCAGCTGAGGATGCCCATTTTGGACTGGGTCTTTAACTTTGGGGGTTCTGGGATTTTTTTTAGTTCTTTATATGTTCTAGATATTATTCCTTGGTTTGAGAACAGCTGGCAAACATTTTTTCCCATCTGGGCTGTCTCTTTACTCTGCTGGTGGTTTCTCTTGCTGGACCTCTTTTTGTTTCTTGATTTTTCTTCTGGCATGAAATGCATTTACAAAATTCCAATCCACAGTATCTTTCAAGGTTTTTAAGTAGTTATTATCTACTAATGCATAGAACACCATTAAATACCCAACTCCCTTATAGTTAGCAAGATCACTGGGGCATTGCTAGAGACCATCTGTCAAAATCCAAGTCACCTACTCTATCATTACTCATTATCCCACTGATTCACCAATTTACTGCTTTCCAAAATTTCATAGGTGTCGTCCTGCTTTCTTTGACAACGGTTAATGTTAAGCATAATTTGGTTTAAAATTTCTTGCGTATTTTGAATTTCACCTGTCTGGCAGGTCACAGATGTTAAATATTTTATGAATCAAACCGTGTTTCCTTCAATCCAGGTTACTGCTATTTCTACATTATTGATTTACCTCCTTGCTTTCATGATTGAAAGAAAAGAGGTAATATCAGGTAGTACACCAAGATTCAAGATTGGGAAGAGTTCAGTCTTTCTTCTGCAGATATTATGCACCCAAAAATCTGTATAAATAAGTACAACACAGGCAAAACCATGGACACACAAACCTGCAGCACAGACCTATCTTACTCAGGGACAACATATATATGGGCTGATCAAAAATACAGTGTGAGTTTAAATGAAAAAACAGCTACAGTAAATTGCTATTAATTGTCTCCCTCAAAATACTCCCCTCTCATTGAATACACTCATCCTGTCATTCCTGCCATTTTCTGTAGCAACTCTGGAGTCCTCCTACCTGAGTGTCTTTATCAGGTGTGATCAGAAATACAGCGAATGCTGCTGCTAAGCACCACCCCACAGAAAGGCAGCTCATAAAAACATGACATTGAATCCTCATCCACCTTAGTCACCGGATCTGGCACTGTGTGACTTCTGGCTCTTTCCCAAACTCAAAACAACAGTGAAAGAGGAATATTATGAATCCACTCAGGACATCGAGGCAGCCAGAGCAGTGCAGCAAAAGAGCCCCAGGAGAAAGAACTTCCAGAATTTCTTCAATGACAAGAATGATGTGGTAAGTGTGCCTGAAGCAAGAGAGAGCATTTTAAGGGTGATTCATGGCAGTGTGTCTTTTACTGTAAAAATGTTTTAATTTAAATACTCACTGTATTTGTGGTCACCCCTCATTGTGATAGTCCAGGATAGGAATAAAGAATACATTACACAAAAATGGCCAATTACTCTACACTTTAATAAGAAATTGCAATACATACAATACCAAAGGAAATAGTGATACAGAAACAGCACATTAGTAAATTGTACCCTGTCTTCATGAATGAGATGAGAAATGGTGCTTTTTGCTCCATATCATGAATAATCTGCAGATAAATAGAATAAAGGACACATCTGGGTGTGCGAGGCATGGACACCTGTGTATTTGAATCATGACTGGGGTGTACAAACAGCTGTGCATAATCATCACCCCAAGCATACAACCATGGTGATACAACCCCCCGCTTTCTCTCCTGCTCACAACAGCAAACCTGGATGCCGAGGGAAGTCAAAGAGGAGAAGACCGGATGCAAAATGGGGTGGGAGAGAGAATCCACATTCACTTATAGCATCCTTGATTTCCACTCTGTACATGACAATGAAATTCAAAATTTAAGGAAGAAAGTGACAGAGCACTGAGTGGGTCTCACTAAAACACAAATAATTGCTATTAATTTTCTAAGGAGTCCATTTCAAAAGATTTTTTTCTTTTGATGAACTGGTAGATGAATAGATCCTTTGGCAAATAGCTCGATCAGTAATTTGCTACTGTAGAATTTTAACTGGGCCACTGCTTCATCACCAGGTGAAGGAGTCAAGTAGTCAGTAAACTGGTCTCAGGCTGATTAGCAAAGAATTCACCTGTGCCTTTCCATATCTTGGGATCAATATCAGTGACAAATTATTTTTAAGTATTACAGACCTTTTCAGTGACACCCAAACGGACCTTCCCGTGCCTCTGTGGGACTCTGGACTCACAGCCTGCCCAGAGGCAGAGTGTTCAGATACCTCCCCGCAGACAGGGGGCGCTGACCTAGAGCCCTGCCGCTCTCCTGCATGGAAGCTGGAGGTCCTTACATGTGCTGTGATTCTGAGTGTTCCGAAGTTTCCCCCCAACTTGGCCAGGACCCTGTTATGTCTAGATGCAAGCTCAGCTCTTACGATTGTGCTTGCTAAACATCTCTTGTACATCATTCATTCCCTTTTATTCCTGTTTATCTTTTAAGTTTTGTCTCACCCCACGTTGTGCGCAGTAAATACTGCTGGCCCTTTTACAGACTGTAAGCTCCTTGAAAATAGAAACTGTAGTATCTATTTATTTATCCAGCATGAAAACAGAAATAAAAAAAAAAGAGAAAGTCTACAAACTCCCATCAGGACTGGTGAATATGGGTGGTAGGATAGCAGTCTCTGACTCTCCTTCCTGGAGTCTAAAGCACCTGCTCTGGTTATTTTTAATGTTTAACCACTTTGACTTAGTTTCTTGTAGATGTGCTAATGCCAGTAGAGTAATAAATATCTTGGAGAATGCCTAATTCCTGCTTGTTACAATTCCTGCAGAGAATGCATAACAGAAAAGGGATGATAAAAAAGAATGGATGCTTACTTTATTTATTTATTTGTGTGTGTGTGTGTGTGTGTGTGGCACCAGGGTTCAAACTCACAACCTCATACCTGCCAGGCAGGCGCTTAAACCACTGAGTCAAACTCCCAGCTGGTAAATGCTTACTTTAAAAAAAATTGTAATACATTTTTATTAATTTCTCTGACAGCCCTTCCCCTCTCTTCACACACACTCATCCCATTGTCCTTGATACTTTCTGCAGCTGCTCTAGGGTCCTCTTTCCTGAGGGCCTGTGAGATGTGATCAAAAGCATAGCAGATACTGCTGCCAAGTGCCACCTAATAGAAAGGCAGCTCATAAAAACATGAAGCTATGTCCTCACCCACCTTAGTCACTGGATCTGGCACTGTACAACTTCCAGCTCTTCCCCAAAGTCACAATGACCATGAAAGGGAAACATTTTGAATCCATTCAGGACATTGAGTCTGCCAGGACAGCACAGCTAAAGACCCTCAGGAAAGAGGACCCCAGAGCTGCTGCAGAAAGTGGCAAAGATGATGGGATAAGTGTGTTTAAAGAGAGGAAGAAGATTTTGAAGGGAATTCATGGCAATGTATCTTTTACTGCAGTAAATTCTCTTCAATTTAAACATTCACCATATTTGCCGATCACACCTCATAAATTACCAATGACTAATCAAGGTCCTGTGCTCTTTTGTCAACTAATGCGACTTTAACAACTAGTTTCCTCCCTTCTCGCTCTTTGATACACAAAGCCAGATACCTCAGATACCACTTAGAATTTGTGATCCTTGTGGCCGTCCTCATTTTGAACTGAATAACCTTGTTCCCACACTTAGGTGCCTCAGCATATCTTTTAGGCTGACTAGCGATTAGCATAAAACCTCAGACCAGAAAGATCTTAATATCACATTAGGTAACAAATTATAGTTAGCAACTGTAATATAATTGGTGTTACATACAGAACTTGAGATTCATTCTTCTAATTATTTTCAAAATAAGACTGTGACATAATTTGCCTCATTTTCTCCTGAAGAACGTGGGAGGCAGGGAAAGGACTTGGCTCACCAAGGCTACAGAACTAACGACAGAGCTGCGAATCAAACCCATGTGTTGTTTTGCTTTGTTTACCCCTCTGTTGTGGTTTGGAATTTAAACTGGTTGATCTTCTCTCTACATGATGGTTTGTTTAATTAATCAGCTGTTTTCAACATGGGCATTTCCTCAGGGGTATTTGTTACCCAAAGAAAGACTTTTGGTTGTCTCCCTGGCAGGCAACTTCACTTCCTTTAACTGGGGAAAATAGCACATAACTGATTCAGAGTCGTAACTAACCCATGAGCCATACTAGGGAGAAAGGGAAAAGAAACACAGAAGTCATTATCTGCAGAAAGGAACAGTCCAAAACCACTGCCATCAAATGCAATACCAGTAGTCTCAGCTGAATTTCTGGAGGAACACATGTAACTGGATAGATAGTTTCCAACACCATTCAAAATTCTAACACTCCCAGCTTTTAATATACAGGAGTGTGTTATCCTTTCGGTAAACCCTGACTGTATTAAAGTTTCAGATGATGAATGGGTACAATGAAAACATCTTGAATGCCCCTTGTCATTTTTACTACTTACCCACTCCAGGAAGTTCCAGTCAAGTTATTATTTTGCAGTTTAAATATCCTCAGACACTAAAGGTTCCAAAAACCTGTGCCTCATTCTCAATGACATTCTCATAATTTAGACACAAGCTTTTTATTAAATGTAGAAAGGCATGAGATTTATAAAGCTCATAAAATCCTCCCCACCTCTGCTTGCCGTGTGTGTGTGACCGCCTCAGCCCTCTCTGTACCACACCGCCATTAAGACCGCCTTACATAATGGGACAGGTAAAAAGCAACCTGCGTGATTTAGATATTTAAAGCTTCTTTGTAAAGGGGAAAATTCATCCTTTTATGTTTTTAACCAGGGACATTGGAAGCATTAAAATAAGGGCAACCAGCTCCCTTTATTCCTACAAACGTCTCTGAAAGAGAACAAGTCAACTGCCACAGAATAAGCAGGAGATTGCAGGAGGCCGCTTCTTCAGGTAATGGCTTTTTTTCCTCCCTTATTAGCATCTTAACAGTGTATGGATTCGAGATAATTGAGAGGCGCAGCCAAAAGGTCAAGTCAAAACTGCCGATAAAGGAACAGACAACTTGATGAGAGATTATGGAACTGTCCTTGGAAGCTGAAGAAAGGCAGGTACCCCTCCAGTGTCCCTCCCTCCAGCAAACAAGGGCCTTAAATGGATCTTTTGTTCTTTGGGAGAGAGAGTTTCTATTGTTATATGGGTTCCACATAATTCATCACTTGACATAACGCATAGGAAATTACTTTGCTAATGTAGTAGTTAGCTCTCCTGTTGCTGGGACCAAAAATCTGACATCTGAAACTTAAAAGAAGAGTGGTTGTACATGGCTCATGGTTTCAGGGGACTCAGTCCATGGTCAGTTGCTCCCAGGCAGGAGCATCACTGTGGAAGGGTGCAGGGGAGTAAAGATGGTGGCTGTGATGCAGAGCAGGGGAACAGGCCCAGAGAGAAAGGGGCCAGGGACCAGATACAGATGCAAGGTCACCCTCTACCACCCACTCCAACATACCCTTGAGTGAGCCCCATTCATCCCCTGGCCTGATTTCAAAGCCAATCAAGTTGAAAATCCACCTTAACTGTCACAGTTACTTTAACAGGTTTTATTTTTTTCAGTTGTAAAGAGTAGTGAGAGCTCTTTATAAACTATTACATGAGTTAAGCATAGTTATTATAATAGGAAGTGTTTCTGCTCCCCGGTGTTTCTTATACAGGGAGAAATGGAGCTGTATACTTCTCCTTTCCCCCTCATGAGATTAGTGACGTAAGAAGCCCATCCTGAGAATTTGTGCTGGTTCAAGAGAAAGATAAAAACTATGTACTGAAAACCTATGCGTAGCTCACTAAGTGCAACTGGAAATAAATGGGAACAGTTGTGGAGGAAATTATTATGAGCCCCACTTTATATGCTTAGTGGGTCTCTTGTCAGGAACTAATACATGACAGGGAAAGGGTTAAGGAAAGAAAGGAAATCAAACCTGCTCCATCATGTAAATACTACTCCTCTGTGGAGCAGGAGCAATTCTAGTAGATGATGTTTGCTTTAGTAAGTGTTTCTCTTACATTGTCTCTGAGAATTATCATCCACCCTGGGAGTGAAGTGTGCACATCTTGGGTGGGGGTGCTTAGCCAAGGTTGACTCCAGTGGGACCAAAAGAGCCAGCAAAGAATGGGAGTGTGTTGACTGACTCTACACCAGTAGAGAGACGTAGGAAGTAACCAGGCCTGGCTCAGAGACACCAACCGGGAACTGCCCTACCCGTGTCCCATGTGACACTGGTGTTGGCAGAGCAGCTGGGGCCTTAGGAAATGTATAGTTGGGACCAGGGATGTAGCTCAACAACACAGCACCTGCCTGGCCAGCGCAAAGTCCAGAGTTCAATTTCTGGTACAAAAAAAAAAAAAAAAAAAAAGGAAATGTATACTGGGGGATACAGTGGTAATCACTGTCTGTCTGCAGAGAAGGGATGGAGGGGAGGAACTGCCCCCGGAATGGACACGGGCTTCCCTGCGGGGCTGTGACACCGTGCTGTGCAAGACAGCGGCAATGGCCAGCTCTGGGATGTTCACCCTTCCCTTCACTTGGCCCCTGAAAACAACCTTTTCAGTGTTCTCTTGAGGGTCTCGCTTTCAGCTCCATAAAATTCCTCTCCATTCTCCCCAGACCTCGCGAAGAGTCCCAGGCAGAGCCTGTGAGCTCCGGGTGCAGAGCTGGCAGGCGCCGTTCACACAAAAGGGCTTGGCGAGTCCAGGCACAAGGAGCAGTCCTAATGGCATTCAAAGCAGCAACCCAGGGGTGTGGACAGGGAGTGGGGGCACTCATGCAGGCCCACGAGGACAGGAACAAAGGTGGGTTCACGCATCTGCAGAGAAGCAGGCAGCGCCTGCACAGGACAGGGCCCTGCACGCTCAGAGGAAAGCCTGCTTCTCACAAGTGTCCTCTGGGAAGTTGTCCCTTCCTTACATTATTAGCAGGATTTCAATGATCCTTCAACTTCTCCTTTGGTATCCACGAAATTGAATAAATGGAATGATGTATTCGCTCTACAAATATTTGCGAATCCCCCCTCTCTCAGGATATATATTGACAGGTGAGATGGCACAAACCTGTCATCCCTGCACACAGGAGGCTGAGGAAGGAGGATGGCTGTGAGCTCACGGTCAGCCTGCACTAATACATAGCGAGACCCTATCTCCAAAAAAGGACCATGAGGTGACACAAGGCCTCCTCCCAAACACATATACACACATTCACATCTGCACACTCATGCGTACTATGCCCACACCCGCTCTTGCACACACTCAGGTACACATAGACACATGCACAGCTACCCAGTGTGCATGCAGGAATCTACACAGCAGGACATGTGCCCCACATGTGTGGAGCCCAGGCCCAGCTGGTGTCGATGATCTAAGGCCATAGAGGGGAGCCAGGCAGGAGCAAGCACTCGGCTTCCTGGCTGTGACCCAGCTCGGGGTGCCCTGGCAGCCACAGCCCTGGCTGCACTGTCTCCCACAGTGCCAGGGCCCTCCCCGCAAGACTCGCCCACTTCCCCTGTGACACTTGCGGGTCAGGGGGAGATGTGACTCAGCCAGCACACGCTGGCCTCAGACAGCGACGCCGGCTGCAGCAGTGAGCAGCATCTGGCTGTGTCAGTCGCAGGCATCCAGGGCTCCCTGGTGTCCCACGGTGACAGCATGACTGCCAGCGGAGCTGTGCTTTCTCAACTCATGCTTTCCATCTGAGTGCAGCAAGGGACCCTCAGCCTGGCTGGCAGCCTCGGAGAGGGTCTGAGCCACAGCCTTCGACTCTGGAGGATAGAGACGCTCTTTCAGAGACTCAGATCGCTGTCAGAGATGACCAAGTCAGGCTCAGTCTTGCGGGGCTTGGTCACCTGCTCAGCCTCGGCCTTTAGCTGTGATGCGTTTCACGGGTTACGAGCTGGGTACTGACTGGGGAAAGAAAGGCTGCATCCCTCCAGGAGGCGTTAAGGGACAACTGGACACAAAACGAAATGGAACCGCAGGAAGAGGAAAGCTAATGGCCAGCGCAGGTGAAGAACCATAAAAAGGGGGAAAGGAAAACACAGGAGTAGACGGGCAGTGCCAAGGGAAGCGACGACACAGAACGGGGAGCGCAGCACCAGGAGAGTCGCCCTGAAGACTCGGACTCCAAGCCTGGTATGTCGCACCAAAGCGGGAGCAGATACTCAAAGCTCCGATCAGCAGAGCCGGCCAGATGGAATAAAATGTGTTTCCAAAGATACACTAAAGCACAAAGCTCAGAAATAAGCATTAAATTGCACACATGTAAGTCATCGCACTTTGTGTTCTCATGTGTACAAATACTGAACAACTATCAAGCCCGAGTGGGTATTTCGCCGAAATTTCCTGTTTTTCTTTGGGCTTAGGGGGGTCCCACACACCTAGCAACTGTGCACCCATGTGCAGGTCAAACTTGGTTAGGGGTACACCATGACAGATGACCAAGATAAAGGGGATGGAATTTCTAGAAGAGAAGGATAAATCACAACATTGAAGCTGCATCTCACAATGCACACACACACACACACACACACACGTATGTACAAATATACTGCATTTCCATGGCGTTTCTTAGCACTTGTTATTTTTGAGGGAACAATGATATTTTATTTAAGATATTTCTATAGGTACAGGCTCCTTCTGGTTCAGCTTCCCTCTATGTGGGTTGTTTTTACAATGACAAAATCATTCTTTTTTCTAGGTCTCATCCTTCCTTGGTACAATGAAAGTTCTGATGATTGTGTCAACGCTACTTATGAGGTGGGATAAAAAATATGGTGAATGTTTAAATTGAAAAAAATTTATTGCAGTAAATTATTGCCATTAATTCCCCTCAAAAATCTTCCTCCTCTCTTTAAATACACTCATCCCATCATCCTTGTTACTTTCTGTAGCAGCTCTGGGGTCCTCTTTGCTGAGGGTTTTTAACTGCACTGTCCTGGCTGCCTTAATGTCCTGAATGGATTCAAAACATCTCCCTTTCATGGTCACTTTGAGTTTGGGGAAGAGCCAGAAATTGCACAGTGCCAGATGTGGTCACTAAGGAGGATGAGGATGCAGTGTCGTGCTTTTATGAGCTATGTTTCCATTGAATGCACTCAGCAGCAGCAGTTTCCATATTTCTGATCACACCTGATAAAGACCCTCAGGAAAGAGGACTCCAGAGCTGCTGCAGAAAGTGGCAAGGATGGTGGGATGAGTGTTATCAAAGCAAGGGAGAATATTTTAAGGAGATTAATGGCAATGTATTTTTACCATAATAATTTTTTTAAATTGAAGCATTTAATATATTTTCAGATCAGTCCTTATAATCAATGAACTTATAAATATGTGGTTGTAAATAATAAGTCACTTATCTTATGAGTTTTTAAATTTTTAACTAAAGGAAAAAATAGTCCAAGAAAGTATTATAGGTTTATAGAATCAAGGACAGAATTAGAGGGGCTTAATTTCTGAAGATCTTCATGTCTGAGAAATAGCAGACCCCTGCTATTTATTTTTGAAGGATATTTCAAACCCTGGCTTGTGGAAGGCTAAAAATTGGGAGGAGGAGGAGAAGAAGAAATTGGGAGTGAACAGAGGGACCAATTAATTCTGCCTGTATCAGTTAACAGCCTTGGTGACATTGTGGAAAGAACAACTCTAAATTGTCATCAGTTAATGGAACACGGGTTTATTCTTTATTCATAGGACATGTCCAGCTCAGGGCGGCAGGAGAGTGAGAGATTTATATACTAATCTGCCTACCCTTCAAACCCCCATCTCAACAAAGCACCACGTCAAAGAGGATGGGGTCAACCCCAGAGATGGAGGCTCTGACTTAGGAGAGAGACTGCATTGGACTCCCTCTTGCGCTTGGCCTTATGCATCTAGATGTGAATTTGAGTGTCTGTCGCTGCATTATGCTGCCCTGAGGCTAAGAAGTCTGCCAATCTTCGACTTTTTACCATTTCTGGCCAATCGCATATGTCTAGTTTATTTCAATTCAAAGTTGCTGGCTTTTTCTCCCCTCTTTAAATCATTTCACATAGATTAGGGCACAGCTACAGAAATGACAGATGGCATTGCATATAATCAACCAGGCATCACAGATTTTGGAATGTCACAGAGAACTATCATCACCACCTCAAGGGACTGAGGCAGGCCTTGATGGGTAGAATCATGACACTGACTTCCCCAGTGCAAGCCATCCTCATCTTCAACCCATCTTCTACTCATTGCTTTATTCCAAATTCCCAAGACTCCTCACATTTTGCCCTCTGCTCCCTGAAGCAGAGAAAGTCCTGGCAGGGATGGCAAATGCCTCTAATCTCATGGTTCTCAAATCATATTTCAGGAAAATTTAGGGATAAACAGAGATGATCCACCACAAGAATCCAATGTGCCCTCCCTAAGAAAACTTCTACTGCATGTCGAGCAATAAATTAGACACTCTCTGCACCTTAGCACAGTCTACTCTGTAAATGAACCCACGAGGTGTTTGCTTAGAACTCATGCTGAAATAAGCAAAGGACTACTGAATAGAAATTTTTCAATTATAAAATTTCTAAGCATGTGTTTCCTTGAACGTTTAGCTCTGCTACTGCATGCCTGCTGGCAGGAAATAAATTAAACAAACACTGATGAATACCTTACCTGATAGCTAGTGTCTTTCCTCAACTCACATGGCTCCTCCTTTACTATCTATGTGGCACATAGACCTAGGTTATTTTTATATTGCCCATATGGGAATTTTGAAACATATTTTATGTGGTATTCCCAACTGTGATTCAGAAAGATGACTATAGAAATAAACATAGAAAATAAGATTTTCCTTCTGGAAAAAAACTTTTCTGCTGGTATATGAAAATTATACTAATTTCACTACTTGGGATAAGAGTAACCCAGAGTCCTGCTGCTATACCACTATCTGTATTGGTCAGCATTTCTGTTGCTGGAACACAATACCTGACACTTTAGTTTGGCTCACAGTTTCAGGGAATTCAGTCCATGGTTGGCTGCTCCAAGACAGGAACATCATGGCAGAAGGACATGGGGGAGCACAGCTGCTCAATTAATACCATCTAGGAAGTAGAAATCAAAGGAAGAACCAGAAAAAAGCACCAGGGACTTTGTGTAGTCTGCAAGGTCACACCCACAAGACCAACCCAGACACACCCAGAAGAACATGTCACTAATCTCCTTCTTAGGTATCTCTTTAGACAATCCAATGAGCAATCAGGGTTAACCATCGCACTACTGAAGCAAATCTTAGAACATGGCTCTCCCTAAAGGCCTTCGTTCCTAGATGAGGGCAGTGATAGTGAGAAGAAAGGACTTACTCTAGGCCACACCATAATCAAGTGTAAGACAAGAATAAGCATGGAGGGACATGCTCATAATCTCAGCACTCAGAAAGGCTGAGCCAGGAGGATCGCAAGAGTGAACCTAACCTGGCCACTTAATGACTTAGAAAGAACTTGTCTCAGAAAACTGACAGGGGTGGTTAGAAGACTGGAAATGTAGCTAAGTGTGAAGGCCCTGGGTGCAGTCCTGTGACATGAATACACACACACACACACACACACACACAAACTAAAGATATTCAAGCCATTCCCTTGAATCCAGGTCCAGTACTGTTCACTCCTACAACACAAAAGAGGATGTTTATATTAAGGATCTAGAACCTATGTTCTCTTAGATATTTTTAAATACTAACAACCCATCCAAATTTGAATTTTACAATGGAAAGGGACTTAAATGAAGCAGGCTTGTAGTCAGGGTTTGCAAGGGAAACAATTTAATACAGGACACATAATTTATAGGATTATTGCATAACAGTCACCCAAAGAGCCAAATACAAAAAAGTGCAGGAGATCTGTCCTCACACTAAAGACCCAAAGAATTCAGCTAAGGGCCTGGATCCCACAGCAATGCCCGCCACAAGTCCAGTTAAGACCTCGAGCCCATGATAATATCTTATGCAAGTCTGTTTCACGAATCTGCACTGGGAAGGCCCAAAGGTCAGTGGTGGAAGCTAGAAAGTGGTGGAAGCTGTGCCAGTGGGATGAAGGAGCTGTGCCAGCAGGCTGAGGAAGCTGCACTGGAGCCAGGAAGTGACACTCAAAGTAGGACCAGAGCTCCTCTGCAAAGTACCACAGCCATCCTCAGCGACATTGAGGACCTGAGCTCCTCTGATGATGAAAAGAGCCAAGTTCGTATCAGGAAGGCAGAATGACAAACTTCACCAAAAGACTGAACAGCACACCATCTTCTCCTCTGGAGCCACAAAATGATGCTCAAAGTAAGGACCAGAGCTCCCCCAAAGTGAATCACAGCCATTCTCAGCAACAAGATCCCGAGCTCCTCAGATGATGAGAACAGCCGAGTTCCTATCAGGAAAGCCAGTGCAACAAGCTTCTCCAGGAGAACCCACAGCACATCCTCTTCCTCTCCAGTTCTCCTTTTTAGGTCCTTGGCAACAATCCTTAGGTGGGCTTTCCACATCCAGCACCACACTGATTCAGTTCAACTGGGTTTTACAAGGAACCACCAGTTGTCAATCCACCACAAGCAGTAACTTTAAAAGTTCACACTTACGTGTGAAAGAAAGAAATTTTAAGATGTCCAGGTGGCAAGAAATTCCCATTATTGCCTAGCAGGAACGGACTCAAGATATAGCCAAGGGTTTTGTTCTCATCCTTGTTGCATGTATGCCTGGGTCAAGAACTGTCATCACCCATCAGTGGTAGAAGAGAATTTACTCCTGCAGACACCCAAAACCTGCATTGCAAATGTGGGTAGCTAGGACCGTGAGTAAGAAGGTAGAGTTATGGGCTACTTCAGGAAAAAGGCCAATATTCAAGGATTTTCTGATTCATCCACGTCCCTCAAAGTGAACACCAGGCCACTCTGCCCATCACTGAGAGGGGTCATGTGAACAAACTAAAACATTCAGAGGAAATGGAAATGATTTTAACATCCCTGGGATCCAATCCACATGTATAACCCCAGAAGCTTACTTGGACTTTGAGAGGAAATTTTCTTTTAAATTGAAATATCTTGTCCTGTAATTCGGCAATATTAGATAAAATGACATAAATAAGGCATCAGCCCACAGGAGGTGCTCACAGCTTTCTGGTTGTCCCATAGGACGAGGTGAAGCCAGACACAGGTTAAGTATCACATGGTGTCTCTTACGTGAGAAAAACAATGTATAAACAGCTTAAAGAACAAAATAAAAGGAGACAGACTTTGTAGAGATAGGAAGGAGAATAGGAGGAGACGGGAGGTGGGGAGGGAGGAGAGAGGAAGTGAGATGAATCTGGATGTCATACCACACAAACTAGTTTCCCCATTGGGAAGGGAGAAGGAAAAAGATACAAATCTGTATATATGTATATGTAAGATAACTAAAACGAACATACTGCTGAATGTATTAGTTATTGAGAAAGAACAGTTAATACTCATATGATTAAATCAATTTTACATGTCTGTATCTGTTAATGTAAACAACCATTTTGAAGATAACGATATGCAATATTGCAACCATTGCCAACTTTCTATCATCCTGTTTTTTAAACCTATAATGTTACTGTTGTGCATTTGCTCTAGTCATTTGTTTGTCTCTTTTGCTTTTTGTCTTTCTTATATGTGTCTTTTTTGCTCTTAAGTAAAAAAAAAACCAGTTTCCCCATGTGAATGTATTTATTCCGCATCATGTATGTATACTAATAAAAAAGTCACATAAAACTCAAAGGCTATTGGCCTCCATCCCACTGTCCCCCCATGCATCCTGCGAATCTAACGCCCTCCCTGATGCTCCAGTGAGGTGACTTGGGGAAGTGCCATGCTCTCAGGAGCACAGCCCCAGTCCATCGGGCATACGTCCCTCCTTGCCGACTTCCTTAGGAACCGCCAAGCCAAAGTTACAATGCACAAGAACACAGGAGGAGCTGAGGGCAGGTGCAGCAAAGCTCACACACTCTTTCTTGGGTAAAAATGCCTTGGGTTAGCAGACCCTTTACATCTCAGATCCCACATACCTCACCTTCTGAAGCTGGCTGAAAAGGCTGATGAGAAATCAATAGCATTTGATTGTAAACCTGTCAAAATGATAGTGACGGTAGTACATTACGGTGGCTCCCGGCAATTGATTCTACCCCTTCCTTTCTCCATCATTGCCCATCACCTTCAAACTAATAACGGACTCCTTTTTCTAAATTAATCTCTGAACCAGGGAAATCAATAGCATTTACTGGGTGTAAATTTTCCTATCCACAGGGCCAATGGTTCCCACTGCTTTGAATGCGAAGAGGAGACACATGTAGAATGGGATAAGAAGGGACTGTGCTGATTCAAGGTGCAGGGGCCCCCAAGGGTGTTCAGGCAGCTACTGAGGGAGAGAGGACGCCCAGGGGTCCCCTGTGTGTTTAGAAGGTGGAAATATGATCCTTGTGTTATAAGAGATTCTGGAGAGAAGCTAGATGACCCAAGTCCAGTAGAGCTTCATGACAGAAAAGAGAGTTGAGCCTTTCTCCCCCTCAAAACCCACAAAATCAAGTCAAATACTGGATCTGAAAGGGACACGAGAGGACACCTAGCTCTCTGAGTGTCTATCTTTTGGTTGTGGCTAGAAAATCACTTTGCCCTGATGTCATTTTGAATACAATATTTAAGTTATTTTTAACATTAAATGACACTAAAACACTGGATATTTTATATGAGAAACAAAAGTGACACAGCTTTTAAAAAGAATCTGAATAATGTGAATCTCATTCAACTCCCTCACCGTAACAGCGGGGAAGTCGAACCCAGAGCATGGTCATCCTGAAGTTCACCCTGGTGGAAAGAGGCGATTCTCTCACTACAATCCCTGTAGCAGTGGTTAAAGTAGTGGCTACAGTGAAATGAGCATCAGCTTCCTCAATCAGTCTACATGAACACTTCACAGAAGTATTTCTAGCCCTTGGAACAATCCCATATGGTGACTACTAGCATAACACTAGCTGGGAGGACTTGGCTCAGAAACATTAAGTAATTTATCCGTCATCATGCAGGAACTACTAGACTGAGGACCTGGGACCAATACCATATTTTCCTGAAAGTAAGACCCAACAGGAAAATAATGAGTCTTGCAAACTAGAGATCAAAATCATCAGCCCCGACTTGCCTGTCCTTGCCTTAGCTGCCTTACAGAGTCGCCAAGCCAGAGAGTAGTGATGCCAGGTATATAGTGTACTCCCCAGAATTTACCTCTGCCCTACCTACTCTGTGTTTATTTGTTTGCTATCTGTCTCTGGATTGAGAACTGTTGCCTGATGAAAAGACATTTCTATCTGTTTGGGTCCCTGCTATCACCCCAGTGCCTGGCAACTTTCTTGCATATGGTAGGCCCTTCTGATATATTGGTTGAATCATTGAATGAATGAATTTTCCAGCCTTGTAGGGCTTTGCTTGCAATCTGTGTTCATATCTGAGTCATACAAGGCTTGCATGGACAGAGGTGTCCATTTCTTTGTCACTGTGTTACTGGTCATAGTTAGCATCCTGCCTCTTGCTAATCAAGGGGACTCCCAAACTTCACACCCCCAAATCATCCCTTTTCCTACTCTGTGCGGTTCAGGATGTAGACCCAGAGGAGAGATGACTGCAGGTTATTCACACTCAGACTCAGCCCCTCTCTAGCCAAGTTCACCAGAGCGCTGAGCCACGCCGCACCTCAGAGACATCTCAGTAAAGTGGGGGTAACTGTAACCTCCTCCAGGCTTGGGAATTGTAAGGTTCAATGTGTCAAGATGCTGTGATAAAAAGGAGCTTCAAAATTAGTGAACCTGTGAGGCTTCACTTCAAATATACAGACTTTGGGGCCACCACTTTCAGTTCTCAACGCAAAACTGAGCTGGAGTCCACCTTGCGGTCAACACTGAATCTCCCTAGAAATGAAATTCCATGAGAAGTGATCCTGGGAGCCTCTTTCAGATCAGGCCCATGCCAGATTTGAAGAGCTATGGATTGCTCTGATGGCACTGTTGCATTCAAACACGAGCATAAAATGTCTATTAAAAAGTCAGATGTGATGATTTGCTAATCATTTGCTCTGCCGAATTATCACATTAACCATGGTTTTCGGAAGAATGGCTATTTCGACCATTTTCAGAAAGCTCGCTTCTATCCAATGTTCACCAGCACATCAGCTACTATGCTTCACCTCCTGGAGTTCTTCAAAGGCCAAGGTGGGGGCACTGACACCCCTCTTCCCTGGGACCCCCACCTTATCAATACCTCGGGGAGGCTCCTGTGGACAGAAGACATCTGGAGCCAAATTGTTACCATGCTACTTCGTGATTATCCATGCCTTTTATGTATCAGTTTCCTCCATTAGCCTGCAAGCTCCAAAAAAAAAACCCTGTATTTTCCATCTTTGTGAATCTGGTCACTAATGATGACTGGCATTTTACAGGATTTCAAAGAATGCTTCTGGAAGAAAAGAAAGAATGAAGAAAGGAAGGAAGAGAGGATGAGAGAAAGGGAAGGAGGTCATGAGGGAGGAAAGGACAGAGAGAGGGGAAGGACAGGGGTAAAAATGGGAGGATTCTACTTTAAAATTCTAATTCAAAAATCTTGGAAAGATGAAATGCTTTCCTAGTCGGCAGCCTGGTCTTACACATGCATTTCAGAAAATCTGCGACAAACAAAATGAAAAAGATTCTCTGCCATTTCCTCCTCTGCTGAGATCAAAATGATGCTACTAACAGCTAGAAGACATAATTTACCCTAGCAAGCTTCCTCGATATTCCTTGAGATTTCTGTCTCTCATTTGAGCAGACATCAGTAACACAGGAGTGTCTGTCCCTGTAGTGTCTTTACAATTTAGCACTTGTAAAAATGAGACTTTCCAGCTCATTAATTTGCTTACGCAAATAGAGCCCAGAATCAGTTAAGCCAAAATGATGACTGCTCTGTTTTTGTCCTTTAATGACTGTTTCATGCAAGGATTTGAGCCCAGGCAAAATGAACTTCATAAATGCTTACACGCGACTCCTTGCCTCTCACCTGAACTGCTCGAGAGAACCTGTGGGAAAATAAAAAAAGAAAAGAAAAAAGAAATGGGAAAAAAACATATCTAACAGAGGATGATGTGTCCCAGTCATTTCTTTTTCCTGCAAATGGCAGAAGACATCATTATTCAAACCCAAGACAAGGCTGTAGCAGGAAGTCAGAAGTGTTATCAATCGACGCGAGGGCATAGCAGGGTACTTCCGATGACATTTCCCTGAGCTCTGGTCAGATTGGAATCCCTCGTCCTATGGCCATAAACAGACCTTTCTAAGAACAGAGTGCTAAAGCATTCTGAGTTAGGGATATATGTCTGAGGACTACTGTGGCACAAGGAAACTGACATTGTATCGATATGTTTCATTCCCCATCCCTTAAAGCAGAGATACAAAGAGCACAGAATTAATTGACACCATAATAACCAGAAGTTTCTTCGTGCAGTCTCTCCCTCAACCATAAACATCTGTTTTCTGTAGCATGGTGTCCCTGCTTGTGTCCCTAATGATCTCACCTCAAGTCTGCCTGTCTCTCCCTCCTTGTTCTCCTCCTGTCAAGTTCACGGACCGGCCAATTTGTGTGCTGCACCCAAAACCTGCCTGTCACTAACAAACCAGCCTGTGACCAGGGCTCTCTGTGCATCCTGATGGTCATCCTGCACTTCTGTTTTCTAAGTCCAGGTCAGAGGTTTGCCGTGGTTCCGGCTTCATAAATGAAATTAACATCCTCACCCCTTGGTCTCCTGCTGCACCCTGCATTTCTCTTAGGACACATTTCTGTTTCCTTTACTTAGAACTTGTTCCTAAAACTAGATTTTTCACATTTTTTGACAACAAAAATGCAAACTGACTCTGAATAAACTGTAGTCAAGTCGCTACAAAATGAACCTCGGTTTGATTGTTCAGCTGGGTGGATGAGACGCCAGGTCTGGGAAGAGGAGTCCCTTCCAACCCCCAAACCCTGATCGATGAGGGGAGTCCCAGGCTATGTGGACCACAGCCTGTTAGTACATCAGAAATCTCAATTTCTGGAAACGACTGGGTAATCACCTCACCACCATTCATTGCTTATAACCAGACATCTTGGAGTGAGGAGGTTAAAACGAAATAACCCCAAAACTGATTGCCCGAGAGAGGCAGGCCACCAGCTCCCTCTTGCACTGTGCACCTTCTGCGCACCACGCTCTATCCCGCCACATTGGCTCTGAGACCATTTCTCCAGCAGACAGCAAGCCTAGGAGGGCGAAGCAGACTTTTTATTCCTCTGTGTGCCTCCAGGGTAGCTGTATGCAGCAGGTCATCAGCAACTGTTTAATGGATGAAACACAAAACTGAACTGAATAGAGAAAGAAGAATTTGTTTGCTGTGGTGAAGCAGGAAGCCTTCTGAGCTTAACTAGTAAGGCAGGAGACATGTTTATTGAGCACAAATCATCTTACTGAATCCTGACACTACCACGGAAGAAATAGAATTAGACAAGGGGAAGGATGTTGGTCCAAGATCATACAGACAGGAAGCAGCACAGGCAGGATTTGAACCTGGGCCCTCAGAACCAAGTTAAAAATGCTCAGCCCTAGGGCCAGGAGTTTGGCTCAGTGGCTTAAGTGCCTGCCCCGGCAGGTGCGAGGTTGTGAGTTCGATCCCTGGTGCCGCAAAAAATGTTCAGCCCTTGTCCACACTGCCCACCTACTGCTAACTTCTTTGTAATCTTATGTAAACTTTCATTTAAATAAGTCCTATTGTTTGCATGGGCAACGTCAGAGGTTTTTAATTTTTAATTTTTTTTATTTTGAAGAGAATAAAACCAAACAAAATAAAACAGAATAGAGTCAATCAAAATAAAACAATGAACATGGTACATGACTCCAAAAAGAGACAAAAGGAAATCAATAATAGCTACCATAATGCCTCTTATGTCTTCAAAATAACTGCCCATACCATCAGGCATAATAAAATCAAACCAAATAGTACAGAATAAAATCAATGAAAACAAAACAATGGAAGCAATACGGGACTTCAAAACAATAGTAAAACAACAGTGGTTACCATAATGCCTCTTGTTATCTTCTAAGTAGTTGCTTATATCATCAGACCTAATACAATCAAACAAATCAGAATAGATTATAATCACTCAAAACAAAACAATGAAAGCAATACAGGGCTTCAAAACAAGGTAGTAGAAAATCAATGATGGCTACCATAATGTACTTTGTTATCTTTGAAATAGCTGTCCATGCGTTGGAGGTTTTGGACAAGCTGTTCTTTAGTGTTTTCTGCAGTTCTGATATTACACAGTCCTATCAACCATAATTAAGGAACATTTTCTTCTGAGCCAGCTTCTGCAACAGGAGCTAAAATAGGACCCATTTATAGATTCCTCTCACGCAGCCAAATAGCCTGTTTGCAATGTTAAAACTCAAAACGCCTTTCTGAAATCCTTTAGAACTCCTGTTTCAGAAGTCCTAGAAGCAGAGACAATCATTTTCCTTGCTTTTCACTAAAAAGACAACTGTGAGGGAAACAAAACCATCTCTACAGAACACGGATGCTCTGTCCCTCCATTACCTGGGCTCAGGATGGCAAACGCTGCCCACAGAAACCTGGCTTCGGTCAGAAGGGCTTGGAGAGCAGTGGTAGAAACAAACTATCAGAGTACAGCAAAAACAGCCATCCCTTTCAGCGGTCCTAACAAATAAGTAACCACTATGCAACTCAAGGAAGTGTGGATTGACCAGCTACCAGACAGAGGATGTGCCCCAAGTCTGAGATGTGGGAGAAGAGAATGTAAAAGGAATATAAAAGGGGCAAGCAGAAAGAACTAGAAGTAGCACAGCACCGAGGAGCAACCTGGGCTGGGAAGAACCTTTGTCCTCATGAGTCTGACATCTTACTCTGCTGCCCAGAAATGCCACAGGAACCTGGGGAGGAGGCTAGAACAGAGCACAGGGGAAGGTTCTACTAGATTCCCTGCTGTCACAGCTTGTGTCTAGATATTCCCTCAAAGTCCTATGCACTCATAAGTGGAGGTTTCAGGAGATGACTGGATCATGGGTGTGTGACACTGGATTACCCACTGATGAGTTTACAGCTGGGTGTGATGTTGATAGGTGAAACCTGGAGGGAAGGGGTTGGTAATCGGGGCTGTGAGCTGAGGGCACACATCCTTCTTTCTCCCTTGATTCCTCACTGCTTCCTGCCTACCCTGCCATGGACTGTTCCTTCTCTGCCAATCCCCTCCTCCATGCCACCCTGCCTTGGGGCCAGCCAAGCAGGGACTGAAACTTCTGCAAACTGTGAGCCAAAGTATACCTTCCCTCCTTTAACTTGGGTATTTTTTCTCAGTACTGAGAAAGTAACTAAGATATCCCCAATGGAAAGACACTTACTGGCCCCACCTAGAAAATTCCTTTCTGCCCTTCACCTCATGTAGCAGGAGCAGGGACCAGGAGAGTGCCCATATCACCTGTCAAACAAGTCAGGTAAAAATAACAGGGCACAGATTTTAAAACCAAACTATCATTGGAACAACAGTCCCCAAAGCAAACCAAGACTTACAAGCTAAACCCAGTCAGGGTAACTGTGTATGACAGCAAAACATCTAAATAGGACCCAGAGTTCCCAAATGCAATAGGTCCAGAATACAACGTAATAACCATCCATCATGGCAAGAACCAAGAAACTCACAACTTGAGTGAGAAAAGCTGACCAGATGAGAGAAATATCAAGAGGCAGTAGATGTCACAATGATCTGAGGTGCTTGTTTGTTAGTTTGTTTGTAATAATGGGGATTGAACTCAGAGCATTCACATGGAATTACCTTCCCAGCCATTCTTTTATTTTATATTTTGAGACAAGGTCTCACTAATTCACTAAGTTGCCTGGGTTGGACTTGAACTTATAATCCTCCTGCCTCAGCCTCCCAGTGTGTCAGAATTATGGGTGTGTTCCACCACACCCACTTATGGCAAGGGTTTTAAAACCATGCTGTACACTGAATTGTCCCACTAAAGTCACTACTTAGAAGGCTTAACAACCACTGTTACTATATTTAGAAATAATTAAGACAAAAGTCATAAGTGTAGCATCTTGATTTGATAGGATGAGCATTCTTCTATGAAAGACACCCACAAGCTGATAATGTCCCTCTTGCATTGTGTGACCAAAGAAAGAAGGAATTAAGGGCAAGAATCCTCACAGAAATTGAGCCGCCCTGTACTTTGGTCTTAGACTTACTTGCCTCCAGAACTGTGAAGAAATAAATGTTTGTTGTCAACCCAGTCCATGGTTTTATGCTTGTTGGGAACCAATATTTTCTTACATTTTGCATTTTATTTTGAGATAAGATCTGTCTTGCACAGGTTGGTCTTGAACTTGCAATCCTCCTGCCTCAGCCTCCCAGAGTGATACAATTATGGTATATACCAATCAGACTAAAAGAAGTAGTCATCGTAAAAATGCTTTAGCGACCTTACAGTTTCCTTGAACCAAGCAGGAAAAAATATGAAATCTCAGTAAACGCAAAGAAGTCATTAAAAAATCACCAGATGAAACTTATAAACTGAAAACACAAAACTCAAATTTAAAATTGGGTGAGTGCAACAGTCTAACACAGATGGCAGGACACGATCGACTGGGACAGAGCAACATATTCACACAGCGTGAGCAACTGAGAGAAGGTAGGCTGAGAAAAACAGGAATAAATAAAGTCTTGGAGGTGTGATACCCTAAGCAAAACTTATGAAGAAATTAAATAATAGTTGTTCTTATCAGAGGCCTGGAGAAAGAATATGGTGGAAAAGGTGTGGGAAATTGTGGTCAGACACATTCAAGAAGATCAGCAAACACCCGACAGGCAAAACTCAAAGAAAGTAAGGCCAACTTACATCATAATTAAACTGTTAAAATGAAAGGCAAGCTCTTGAAAGCAGAGAGTGACATGATACTAATAACGGAACAATAATTCAAAGGATGCTGGATTTATCATCTGAAACCATGGAGGCCGAAAGAAAAGGTACAACTTCTTTCAGCTGCCAAGAAAGAAAAGCTGTTAAAGGTGAATGCTGCATCTGGACAAGGTGTCCTTCAAGGATAAAGGGGAATGTGGACATTCTCAGACGAAGAAAGGGAGAGAGAGCACCAGCAGCAGCCCTCCTGGCTCACGGATGCTCTTCAGACAGGAAGAAAATAGTAAAGAAAGAAATACAATATTCCAGGAAGGGAGATGGCAGAGAAAGCCCATAACCACAGTGAGTGACACAGGTCATCCTTTCTCCCATGAGTTTTATAAATCGTTTTGGTGACTCAGAACAACCAGTAGTGATACCATCTGGTCCCCCAACAATTATATTTAAAAATGGATATGACAAAGACACCTATATAAAACTGAGATTTCCACACTTCACTCAAAAAGTATAAAATAACCAGATATGGTAGCACTTGCCTATAAGGCCAGCACTCATAGGCCGGGCGTGGTGGCACACGCCTTTAATCCCAGCACTTGGGAGGCTGAGGTAGGAGGAGCGTTGTGAGTTCGAGGCTGGCTTGGGCTACAACGCAAGCGCAAGGCCCGCCTGAGCTACATAGTGCGACCCTGCCTCAAAAAACCAGGGCTGGGGAGTTTGGCTCAGCAGCTTAAGCACCTGCCCTGGCAAGCGCAAGGTTGTGAGTTCAATCCTCAGTGCCGCAAAAAAAAAAGGCCAGCACTCAGAAAGCTGAGATAAGAGGATCACTGTGAGTTTGAGGACAGCCTGGGCTATATAGTGAGTTCAAGGGCAGCCTGAACTTTACAGTGAGACCCTGTCTCAAAAACAAAGTACTAAACTATTAAAATGAATAGAGAGTTATGAGTCATATGTGTACATTGTAATACCCAGAGTGACTACTATGAAAATTATACAAAATTATATGCTGAAAATATTATATTAAGTAAAGAAGAAATCCTAAAAATATTCAAGTATCTCATAGCAAGTGAAAAAGAAATAGAAGAAACATAATCAAAGCAAAGAAGTAGAAAGAAAACATTAATGTCAAATTCAAATACTATCATAAATATCTAAATACTCAAGTCAAATTTATGAGCATGAATTTGTTCATATTACTTCCTTCTCTCTTGAGTAGCCACAATATATAGATATGTCCTCTATTTTCGGAGTGGGTTAAAAATATAAAATCTAATGCTGGGACTGGGAGGATCCAACAAGAAGCCAACTAGCCAGCCTGTCTGGTAAGCTGTGAAAGCCACATGGCTTCCCGGAAGAGAAAAGTCAGCACCTACCAGCACATGGGCTAAGAATCAAGCTGCCCCCCAGCCCCACCCCCGAGTAAGCAACTGTTTGTTTGGAGAACAGGCTGAGTTAAGGTACATAAAGTAACTAAATGCTTGTATTGTTTGGTTGACTTTGCAGGCCTGAGACCAGCAATCTGAGCATCTCTTGGGAGGATGACAATGTGCAACATAGCAAATATATGGAGGATTTCCTTCTATCTTGTCTTTGAAATCCAGTATTGTTCTCACTGTTTTGCTTTGTTCCGATTGTTTTTGCTTTATTCAATATTCTGTTTTGATTGGTTTTATTCTCTTTTGTTTTTGGTTTGATTTTGCTATGCCTGATGGAATGGGCAATTATTGTGAAGATAACAAGATATACCATGGTAGCTACTGTTGCTTTCCTAGTATCCTGTTTTGAAGTTCTGTGCCAATTTTGCTGCTTTGTTTTGATTGGCTTTGTTCTGTTTTGTTTTGTTGGATTTTGCTATCTTTAAGATAAAATATATAAATATATATATATATATAAAATCTAACTATATGTAACTTAAAAGAATTTACTTCAATTTCTATATATAGGAAGACTGAAAGTAAAAGAAGGTGGAGCAATAGATACAAAAATTATCATCATTCTTACAGTCAAGGGTAGCAAATAAAATGTCATCATTGTGGAATTTTTAAAAAACTTTAGGGTACAGGAAATTGCTAGAAAGAGGGACATTACATAATGATAGGAAGATGAATTCACTAGGAAATCATCTACCTAATGATCCTAAATATGCAGATATGAAATAACAGAGGCTGGAAATACACAATGCAGCAAACAACAGACCTAAAAGGAGAAATAAGCAAATCCAAACTCATATTGATGACTTCGATATCACCTACCAGCATATGCAGAAATACTAGAAGAAAATCCACAAGATTTAAAAAATCTAAACCTACCAAACAAATGAATCAAATTTGACATATATAAGACATCCCACAAACAATAGCAGGCTCCAATTTTTTTAAACATTCATAGAAAAATCACTAAAATAAATTATATCTTGGGCTATAAAACAAATCTCAACATATTTAAAGAAACTGAAATTTTGCAGAATTCTCTGTAGCCATAATGAAATCAAACTAGAAATTAATCCCAGAAGGCAATAAGAAAATCTTTAGACACATGAGAAATAAACAATACACTTCTAAAACACCCACAAGTCAAAGAGAAAGTTTCAGTAGAAGTTTTAAAAAATACATAGTATTGAATGAGAAAAAACACAACTTACCAAAATATAGGGATGAGGAAGGCATAGCTAAAACAGTTCTAAAAGCAAATTTTATAGCACTCAGTGCTTACATTAAAAGTCAGAAAAAAATTTCATATCAATAAACTGTTCCTTCTCTAGAGACTTGAAAAAAATGAAAACAGCCCAAATCAAGCAGAAGGCAAAGTGATGATAATAGAAAAGTATTGAAACTGAAAAAAGAATAGAAATGTGATTAAACAAAAATCCTTTTTGACAAAAGACTAGGATCTAAATACATAAAGAACTCTCAAAACTCAAAAGCATAAAAGAAACTATCCAATTAGAAAGTGGGCCAGAGACATGAATAGATATTTGACAAAAGAGGATATACATGCAGCAAATAAGCAGATGAAAAGATGCTCACCACGACTATCCATTAAAATATCCACTATGCATTAAAACCACAGTGATTCAGCACTGTACACATACCAGACTGAAAAGAATAATGACCAAATCTATGCTGCAGAGTTGCACCTTTGAATATTATCTCAGAAAAGTGAAAGCTCATCCCTACTCAAAAACTTGTCCTCAGATGCTCAAGACAACCATATTTGCCATAGCCAAAAAATGGAATCAGCTCAAATGTCCTTCAACATTATCAAACAAACACATCATGAATACTACTCAGCAATAAAGAGAAGTGAACTAGTGATATATATAAAAACATGGATGAAGCTCTAGGCAGTTATGCTAAGTGAGAAAAGCCAATCCCCAAAGGTTAGGTAGTGCACAATTCTATTTGAATAACATTTTTGAAGTGGCAAAATGTGACAAATGGACAGTAATGTGGGTAACATACAGCTAACCTTTGCCTTTCAAGGGGGCCAGGCTTCCAAAAGTGAAGACAGTGAGGGGAAAATTCTTTATCCTGGGTCAAATGTCATCTCTTGTGAAAGAACCCTTACAGCCAACAGTCAATTACTGCTTCTCCTGTACTCCAAAAAGGTCTTTATCCTAACAAGTCTTTGAAGTGGGTTTTTGTTATTCTCCTTTTACAGGTAAGAGAAACAAGCTAACTAGGGTTAAGAAATGTGCCCAAGGGTACACAGTTGGTTAGTGGAGAGTCAGGCTGGAACCTGGGAAGTTAGAGGGTATTGATCTCTACTGTTAAGACTTTGTTTAGAATTTTTGTACCTATTTCAATCAGTGCTACGGTTCTGTAATTTTTTAGTAACAAATGTCTGGTTTGTTATCAGAAAATTTCTACCCTCATAAAAAAATTTGTGAACTTCAATTCTTACTCAATTTTCAGGTAGAATTTGTGTAAAATTTATATTATTTTTCCCTTAAACATTTGGCAGACTGTTACTCCTGTAAGTTTATCTTGAAGTTCTCTTGATAGTTAACTTATCACTATAGATCCCAATTTTTGATAGATTGTTTGTTAGCTACTTTCTTGTTGCTAAGTTACAATACTCAACACCCACAACTCTAAGGAAGAGAAGTTTATTTTGACTGAGTTTGTAGATGTTGCAGTCCATAGTCAGCTGGCTCCAAGGCAGGGTGGCATGGCAGAGGGGCATTGCAGAGGAGAAACAGCTCATGGCATGGCCAACAGGAAGCAGGGAGTGATCAAGGGAAGAGGAGGGAGATAGATTCTTCCAAGCCACGCCCTCAGTGACTCACCATCTCCTACCAGGCTCCACCTCCCAACATCACAGTTAGCTGTAAACTCATCAGTGGACTGATCTGGTGTGAGTATCTCATGCCCATAATCCAATCACCTCCCTAAAGACCCTCCTATGAGGCTTTGAGGGGACATCGAGACACAAACCATAACAGATTGTATATTCAGTTTCATTTGGTTTAAAATACTATTTTTCCCTTTTAATTTCTCATTTGACCTATGTGTTATTTAGAAGTTTGTTATTTCATCTTCAAATAGATAAGAATTCTCCAGCTCTTTCTATTATTGATTTCTAATTTAATCATATTACAGTCAAAGGACAACATTTGTCTTACTTGAATCCTTCTTAATTTATTGTACCCTCTTTGTGTCATAATAAATGGTCGATTTTAGAAAAAGTTCCATATTTGCATGCAGGGAATGGACCTCGTGCTGTTTGAAGTCCGTTCAAGTCGGCAAATGATGTTTAATTAACTATTCTATGTCCTTATCACTTTCCTCTCTATTATTTCTCTCAAATACCAAGAAAAGGGTGCTGAAATCTTTGACTAAATTAGATAGTTCTTCCCCCCTTGCAGTTTTATCAGTTTTTTTGCTTTATGTATTTTGAAACTGTGTAATTTCGTGCTTCTTCTTGACGAGTTGGCAAACCTTCCCTTAAGAAACTGCACTCTGCCTGGTAATCTTCATTCTGAAGTGTGTTGTGTTAGATAAAACTACAGACATTCATTAATCTTTTGCTTAGTATTAATATGAGTTATTTTTTGCCATTCTTTTTCACTTATCTCTTTTTGCTTTTGTGCATGTGAGTCTGTTGTTGTTGTTGTTGTTGTTGTTCTTTTTCTTCTTCTTCTTCTTCTTCTTCTTCTTTTTCTTATTCTTTTTCTTCTTCTTCTTCTTCATTTTTTCTCTTCCTCCTCCTCCTCCCTCTCCTTGTCCTTCTTCTTTTTCCTCTTCATCTGCTTTTGTAGTGCAATTGAACCCAGGGCTTCACACTGAGCTACACCTCACCCCAGCCCTTTTACCTTGTATTTTGAGACAGGGTCTCACTAAATCACCAAGTTTCCCAGGTTGGGCTAGGACTTTCAATCTTCCTGTCTCAACCTCCCAGAGTGCTGTTCTTATAGGGATGTGCCATCATGCATAGCAACATGTGTATTTTATATTCAGCATATAGTTCAGTCTTATTTTTAATCCAATCTGACAGTAGCTACCTTTTAAATGCAATGTTTAAAAACCATTTTGTGTAAATTAAGATTTTCATAGTGAGGGATGCAAGTGAGGAATTCTTTTAGCATTTGTGGGTAGAAAACTTATTTTTGCTATGTGGATCCCATGTGAGTTGTAAGGATTGACCCCTACTCCTTCTGATTCTTCCTCAATTCAGAAGTTTGCTCACAGCCAAAATCTGTTTACTCCTATATGAGTTCATGAGGCGAGCTCTCTGAACATCTCCTTGGTTCTTTCTCAAAGCACCTCTCTTCTTTCCAGTACTTTGCATCATATCCTGTGGCCACCTTGGCCTCCCAAGATCTAAGATCTTTTGCAGTATTTAGAGACTGCTGGGATCTCCTGAGTTCCCCTCTGCACTGTCTCCTGGAAACCTCTCTACCAGCAAAGAGCTGACACAAGCACAGCACTCCCTTCCTTGTCTCCAGTCACAAAGAGGTCACCACGCTTTGCTGTTTGACCACCCATACCCTGCAAAGGCACTGCTCATATAGTCTATCAGGTCTTTAGTCATTATGAGCAAGGGTGAATTGGTGCTTCATACCCACGCTGGCCCATTTACATACATTCTAAATGTAAGAAGAATGATCACAAAAGATGGTGAATGCTTGAATTTTTAAAAAATTTATTATAATGAAAGACATTGCCATTAACCCCTTCATAATGCTCCCCTTGGCTTTGAGAACACTTACTCTCATTCTTGCCACTTTTCATTGTTGTTTGAGACATGGTCTCACTATGTAGTTCAGGCTAGCCTTGAACTCACTACGTAGCCCAGGCTGGCCTTGAACTTGGGGTGATCTGCCTGCCTTAGCTTCCCAAAGGCTTGGATTACAGACATGCACCTGCACTCGCAACTTCTTGCCACTTTCTTCAGCAGTCCTGGAGTCCTGTTTCCTGAGTGTTATTAGTTGCACTGTCCTGGCTCCTCCAATATTCTGAATGGATTCAAAACATTTCCCTTTCATTGTCACATTGACTTTGAAGAAGTTGTGTGGTACCAGATCCAGTGGATAATGTGCAAGAGCATGATGCTGTTTTAATTTGGCAGAAATTGCTGTAAATGAATGTGAGGGTAATCTTGCTGTGACATCTGTCACTCCATTGATTCCCAGGGTTGCTTTGGCTGATCTGGCTGGCTGGGCAGGGATCCCCTTCCTTCCTCACCACTCCACGTGTGCCCCTCTTGAAGCTGCACTCTCAGTATAAGAGGATGACCACCTCCGATAGAGGAGGACAGTTTCCTTCTCAAGGGTATACAACTAGCTCTGCTCCCCCACTAGAACCTCCAAACAAGCTCTCAAGAAATTGCCATGGTAACTGTGGGCCAGGAGGAGAAACAAGATGCACCCTTCCCATGAGCCAGCTGGCGTGTGGGCTGGGAGACAAGTAGAGTCAAGCTTCTCCCCGCACCTGCCCTGGAAGCAACCAGCTTATTTGGAGGAACACAGACTGAGCTGACAGCAACTGAGGTACAAAAGCAACTTAATGCTAATATTGTTTGATTGACTTCGCAGGCCTAAAGCCAGTAGTCTGAGTATCTATTTAGAGAAGAACAATTTGTAATGTAGCAACTATGGGGAATTTTCTTCTATCTTATTTTTGAAATCCAACATTGTTCTCACTGTTTTTGTTTTGCTCCATTTTATTGCTTTGTTTTATTCAATGTTTTGTTTTGATTGGTTTTATTCTGTACTGTTTTGTTTGATTTTATTAGGCCTGATGGTATGGGTAGCAATTTTGAAGAGAACAAGAGGCATTATGGTAGCAATGGTTGACTTCCTATTATCCTGCTTTGAAGTCTTATATTACTTTCACTGTTTTGTTTTGATTGGCTTTAATCTGTTTTGTTTAGTTTTACTCTCAATTATTTTATTATACAAAATAAAATAAATTGCCATGAATGTTTCAAATCAGTTCAGGGCATTGAGGCAGCCACAAAAAGACATTCACGAGAAAACTTCCAGAACTGCCTCAGAAAGTGGCAAGAATAATGCAGTAAGTGTGTCTGAAGCAAGGAGAATGCAGCACAGAAGATTAATGGCAATGTGTCTTTACTAGAATAATTTTTTATTTAAATGTTTACCATGTTTTTTGATCACACAGTAGGGGATTTTCATTACTTATAATTATGTAATTGTGAATTCATCTACTCAGTAATAAACATTCATAACCATCAAATACAGTACTTGTTACACATTTTCAGATGTGCACAGAGTGGGGAAGTTTGGAGTGACCGAGCACACATGTGCCCCTCCCTGAGGTCACGTGAAACTCTTCTGCCTCCCCTTCTCAGCTCTGAGACTACAAACAAGTGTTTTTCCTCTTTAGAGTCTAGTGAGTAGCATGGTCCTCACATTTTCATGCTTTCTATGGTAATTTGTCTGTTCAGAATAGCCCCCAAAATAGTACTACAGTGCTGTCTACCATTCCTAAGCTAAGATGTATACTTACATAGAAAGTATACATGTAGGAAAAGCTTCTTTCATTTATAAGTATAGCTCTTGGCAGTGAATTCCATGTTAATGAATTAAAAAACATGTGTGTGTGTGTGTGTGTGTGTGTGTGTGTGTGTATGTTTTCCATCAATTGGTTTATAAAAGTATTATGACCAGAGGCCCACAAAAACATAATCCTATATTTATATTAAAAGGAATGCTCCAGTATTTGCTAATTCAATGTTTGTACTGGCTTTATGAAATATGGAATCCATTCACCAGAAATAACACAGAATAAACTCTATTTTAGCACTGACATAACATAGATCAATATCCACTCTCTAGTAGAAATTTCCCATGCTATGCTTAGGCAGGTGAAAGGAAAAAATAGTTTGAGCTAGGCTGATATAATTGTGTTAGCATCAAGGACTTGCAAAGGTTAAGTAGCAAAGAAGAACAACAGCCTGAAGGGTGTTCAGAATTATGAATTTACTGCCAGCATTATTGTGTCCTTAAACAAACAGAATGACCTTGTCCACTAGAGGAGAAAAGTGATTCTCCTAACTTTTCCTTACAAGTTCTTTGGCAAAAAAAAAAAAGTACACCCTTTCATAGTTCATCCATCCATTCGATAAGTGTGCCCTCCATACCTATGGCACGCCTGGCCCTGGGCTAAGATCGAGGGAAGGAACTAAGAAGCTGGATTCTTTCCCTGCTACAGGATCAGAAGAGGTAAGACAGAATGGAGAAACAATATCAGTGCAATGAATGTATTTGTGCTAGGACACAAGCAGGCCTGGGTGTGCCACAAATGCAGAGAAAATCTCCACCATGCTCAGCAAGGGAAGAGGAAGGGAAAACCAACAGTCAGTCCTGGGCAGCAGAGAAGGAAGAGGAACTCGAATCGGTAGAATAGGAGTTTTCTCAGGGAATGGCAGTTGGGAAAGTCTCATATTAAAGACCCTAGAGAGACCTGGTAAGAAAGCAAAGAGTTTAAGGTAGAGAAGGTAGCAAGATTATGCAAGACCTTATAAGTCAGGTGAAAGATTTTGGCCTTTCTTGGCAGGGAAATGAGAACCACGAAGGAGTTAGAGGCAAACCAGTGATCTGGTCAGATTTGCAATTTTGAATGGATTTGACGAAGATCAATGCCAGAGGCAAGAAAATGAGTAAAGAGTTTGTTTCTTTTAGTCTTCTTGGTATACCACAATCCTAGCACTCTGGAAAGCTGAGGCAGGAGAATTCAAGTTCAAGCCCAGCCTGAGCAGCTTAGCAATATAGCAAGATCTTGTCTCAAAATAAAAAACAAAAAGAGATGGGAGTGTAGCTCAGTACACAGATTCCAAATTCAATCACCAGTACTGGAAAATAAAAAGGTAAGTACTTGTTAATGAGTTCAAGACCTCCATTAGAGTGAGATCTACCCAAGGGCAAGGATTATGTCTTGTACACCCTTTACATGAAACAACACAGGTCTGAGATGAGACAAGAGAATTCCTCTGTTGTTGAGTTCAGAAGCATTGCTGATGCTGCTACCCAGGGGCCCTGTTTTGAGAACACCCACCTTAGATCTGCAGACTGTGGACCACTAGGGTTAGACAGTTTATTGTGTGCACCATCCCATGCGTCCTGTGGAGTAAGCGTGTTTCTGAATACGAGTCTAGAAGAACTGAGCTGAAATGCTCATCCCCTTCTTCATTTCCTCCCAATTAATATCGTGACATACCTATCCCTGAGAACAGTGCTGGGCAGAAACTGTCATTCCAATTCCTTTAGAACATTGTACTTTAAAAGAGGCATTCTGGAACCCTTCAACCACATATCCACCTCTGCTCAACCCAGAAAGAGCAACCAGAATTCCCTGGAGCCTGCCATGATATATACCGTAGAGTTATAATTCTACTTTCTCTCCGTTGCAAATAAACTAAGCACACACTAAATAAAAATTCTCCAAAACCTACTTTGGCTAAAATAATCAATGAAATGTATTATTCATCTATAAGGTCCAAATCATTGTCTTAATTCCTAAATGGTACAAAGGCCCAACAGGAGTCTGAGATAAGACTGCTGGGAAGAAGGAGGGGCTTCTCTGGGCGATGTCTCCTAAATGACCAACAATCAGCTTGGTGTGCTTTCTGTTGTTCTATTTCATGTTTTCCATTTGCCCATATGAGCTAGTGCTGATCACCCCACTGCATCAACAAAAGAGTTTTTCTTGATGAAATCTACTCTATCCTCTTAGTTGTTAGACCTCCTTAGGGGTACATGTTCTATTCAGTTCATTTATTTTTGTGAAATTCCGCACCCCATTTTCTATTGTTTTCATTGTATTCTGTTGATAACTTCACAGCTTCTCTACAAAAAACAATAATAGAAAATGCACACTAGCAGACAGAAATGTTTTACATGATTCTTTCATTGACTCAGTTCCAATGGCTGAGCATCCCTGAGGTCCAGCTATAGAGATATCAGTAAGGTTTTTTCTGTGTGTGTGTGTGTGTGTGTGTGTGTGTGTGTATCACACCTACTGTCTTAGTCACATTTACATCGCTGGAAATAATACCTAACACCCACAGCTTAAAGGAGAAGTCTATTTAAGTTTACAAATTTTAAAGGACTAAGTCTCCAGTCAGCTGACTCCAAAGAAGTAATGCATGGTGGGAGGGCCTGGCGGAGGAGAGCTGCTCGTGTCACGGCAGCCAGGAAGCAGAATGAGAAGAGAGGAACCAGGGACAAGGATGCACTGTCCATACAAATGACCAGTGAGTACATGAGGACTGCTCACACCATTGGCCATTAGAGAAATGCAAATTAAAGCAACGCTGTGATTCTGCCTCACTTCAGAGGGAATGGCCATCATCAAAAAATCAAATAATAAAAGATGCTGGTGAGACTGCTAAGAAAAAGAAGTCTTTCTACATTGTTGGTGAGAACATAGTAGTACAAGCACTATGGAAATGAGTGTGGAGACTCCTCAAAACACTAAAACTAGAACTTCCATTTGATACAGATCTTTCCCTTCTAGATATCTTCCCCAAAGAGTTAAAGACATCATATTACAAGAATCCATGCATACCCATGTTTATAATCACACAACTCATAATAGCTAAATCTTGGAAGTGGTCTATGTGTCCATTAACAGATGAATGAATAAAGAAAATATGGCATTTACACACCATGGAGTACTACTCTGCCAAAAATAAGGATAAACTTCAGTCATTTGTAGGAAAGCGGAAGCACCTCAAGTCCATAATGTTAAGTGAAATAAATTAGATACAGGGACTTAAATGTTGCACTTTTTTTTCTTGTATGAGAAACCCAAACTATAAATAAAGAGTAAAATGAAAGATACATAATAAAGAGACAGATCTTTTTCAAAAAGAAAGGAGACAATAGATGAAGGGAGAGGGGAGGGAGAGAAGGGATAGGGTATGGAAAACATGAACAGAGTTGTGTTATGTACATGTGCAAACTCCCCAAGAGGATGTAACCACTATGTAATATAAACATGAACTAATAAAAAATAAAAACCAGAAAAATCTGCTCTTCCAGGTCGTGCCCCCCAGAGACTCGCCTCCAACCAGGCCCCACCCCCCACCAGCATGTCAGTTGTAGCGCCCCTCCTGCACACACATCAGAATTTGAGGGAGTACTTTGGCTCCCCTTAACATCCACTGCAGCCATGGGTTCAAATGCAATTTTTTAAAATTCCTTAATCATTAAATATTCCCCTTCATTTTTTTTAACTTTAGAGCAATTACAAAGCTCTCAATTACTTCAGAATAATTTCTATTTGTCCCGAAGCTTAATTTGCCTCATGTTTCTTTGGGATTGTGTTTTAGATTTCTTTTCACAAACGTCCAAACGTTTTACTTTTTCTAGGATTTTTTAACATAATAGGCACAGCCTTTGCATTATCTTGCAGGCTTTTCAGATCCCTTGAACGTGCATGCATGTGTGTGTGTGTGTCTGTGTGTGTGGCACGGTGAAGATTTCAGGTCCCCTACGTCTGCTTCTGTCTTTGGTCCCAAGGCTCCAGGTGGCCTCAGAGCTGTTAAGTTCATCATCACTGTAGGATTCCATCTCAGAGAGAACATGATTGCCTATGCATTTTTCTACACAATCAGAGTTTGACAGTCATTTAAAATGTACAATACAGCCTTAACACTCAAAAATGTCACACAAGCGATGTACCTGAGCGTGGATTTCAAAACCACATGGACACAAGTTTGCATCTTACCTTTGTCATCGACTAGCTGTGTGGCGTGAGCTCCCACCTTTCTGAGACTTGGTCTTCCTAGACACTAAGTTGAAATAATAACTACTGTTCTAAAGACGATGAAATGAGAAAAATCATATAAACCCCAAGCATATATTAGATGCTCCAAAGAGCTAGTGTTCTTTCCCTCCTCATTTTTGCTCTCTCTCTTCTCTCTCTCACTCTCCCTCTCTTTATTTTTCAAACTTTAAATATTTGCATATTGTTTTACAGCTGTAACCACTTTCTCTATACGCATCTTCATTTTAACTCGTGGATGAATACTTAGATCAAGTGTAATAGCCATTAAATACCTATAAAGAAGAATGAATTAGTGCTTACTGTGCATCTACTTTGTGCTGGACATTAGATCTTCTTTAATTTGACAAAAATCACATGTAGGACAGAGATTATTTTCCACCTTTTTGCTGAAAAGAAAACTGAACTCGGGGAAGTTAGCAAACTTAGCCAAAGACATAGATTGATTAAGTAAAGAGTTAGCCCAAGTCAGAGCATGATGGAGATCCCAATGCCAGGTTCAAATCTGGATTCTGGCTTGGGCTTCTTATATTATGAGGGGAAATAAATGGAAAGCACTAAACAGTTTGAAATAGAAGTAGTGCTATCCCCCTGGCTCTGCGAGTATTCAATTTGATAATTCCTCTAAGCTCTGAGCATGGTGTCCAGTACATAAGAAGATACTAAGAGGTAACATCTATTAGCCATTTTATGAATCAAAAGACAGCTCATATCTTTTGCTGATCACTGCAGATATGATTTAGACCCAAAAACTTGCTCTTCTATTTTAACATGAAGCACCTTCTTGACATCCTCTACCCAGGAGCAGAAAGATTAAGCAATTAAATAGGATTCCTTGTTTCAGAAAAGAAGTGAGGTGAGAACATTTAAAACATCGTCCAATCTCTGTTGCATTCATTGCTCTCTCATGCAGGGCGCCCGTCTGCAAAGTATACCAAAGCTAATGGGTAAGCATCAAAGGGTATCTGAAGAGAGTAATAGAAGAATCAGGTTTTAGACAGTTTTAGAGAGTAGTCCTCGTCTGGAAGCCACTTTGTCCCCCAACCCCCGGAGACTATCCGGCAGTCCAGAGACAATTTTGATTGTCATGACTTGCAGGTGCTGCTGAGATTTACTAAGTAGAGGCCAGGATACTGTCAATTACCCTACAGTATAAAGGATAACTACCCACTGCCACCACTACAACAAAGTGTCTTGTCCAGAATGTGGCTAGGGTTGATACTGAGAAACCTGAATGGAATAGTTTTAGGAATAGAGACTTTGCAGAGTGGGAAAGGCTACAACTGTATTATTCATCATGATTCTGTTTGTTGGCCAGCAGGTGCTTCTTATTCACACGACGGCAGCAGGGGCACGGGCATAGTTACAGGATACAAATGGTCTCATTCATAAGGGCAGCAGTTGATGCTAGGCTTTTCCATGTGACTATTTGGGCTTTCACAGAGAACAGTGGCTGGTTGTCTTGGTTACTTTTTACTCATTGCTGACACAAAACACCTGACATCCAAAATAAGGGAAGGAAAGGTTTATTTAGCTTACAGTTTTTGGAGGTTTCAGTCCATCGTTAGCTGGCTCCAAGGCAGGGTGGCATGGACTGGGGCAACACTTCAAGGCAGCACCAGCAAAAGCAGCCAGAGCCAAAAAGGGAGGAAAGCAAGCCTCTTCTCCGCCCTTATATTGTACACAGGACACACCCCCCCAGGGTGGGTGTAGCATTCACAAATCTCCTTGATTTCCTTTACACAGGATGAGGATGTTTACAAAGTAAGGCCCCCCTGGCTCCCTGCTGAGTCTCTCAGTTAAACTTCTGACCTTCTCAAATTGACAGAATGAACAGGTAACTGCTTGTGCTCTACACCCCAGGATGGAAAGCTGTTGAGTTAGTTAATTAAGCGTCTAGACTTCTCAAGTTGACACAATGTATAAACCGTAACACTGGTCATAAGAAGGAGCATTCCCCATTGATAACAACCAATGCTCACGTGCTAGCCAAGCCTCCACTCACACTATTCTCATCAATGTGCAACTGGTCGAAGTTAATCGAAGTTAATCGATGCCAAACCCATAGTCAGTTTGAAAGGAGATGATATAAAGTTTCCTTGGAAGAATAACTCCTCAGATGACACCAGAGTAAGAGTCTGCACCAAGCTTCCTAAAACATCTAGTTTCCATTTCTGGCATCCCACACATTTCCTGCCACTTATTTGCTTATGTTATCATCTTCCCTCCCAGAACACACTCTTCAAGGGTTGAGACTGTGTTATGTGTATCAAATCCCCCACTAGTGTTCATGGAATATAACAGATGTTCCATTAATATTCAGCGAATCACAGTAAAGTATAAAAGAATGAAGGAAGAAATAAAAAATAGGGAGGAAGACTGATTAGGAATCACATATATTCTCATGCCCTTTATTTCTGATGTAGAAAGAAAGACTAGTCAACTAGATCTCTGGTTTCTGTATGTTCAAAAGTTAAAATTCCAATTTGCATTATAATAACACCTAGAGGTCACATTCCAAACTAGTTTGTACCACAACAGGTGCCTACATGGCAGGCATAATGTATGATCATCTAGGATCCAAAGCTACTTCAGTCAAAATGCTTGAATGAGAACATTGGCCCAAATATAATTCCAACTAACAACAATCAGGACTGGTTGAAGACTGAGCACACACAGCTCCAGCACAAATCCAAACATCTCCTGCGTTAGGAAGAATTTCTTTACAGAATAAATCTAGCTTCTGGCACTCACCCTTTGTTGTCAGCCGAAGTCTGCCCATTGGGAAAACATCTGAAAGCTGTGTCAACAATGAATAAGATCTAAAGTTTCTGACTTACAATTTCAAATAGAGAAGTCACTCAGCCTCTTCTCTTTCTGCTCACTCGGCCTTAAAAATCTCACTCGCTTTTCTCCTCCCCATCAATAACTGCTTTTTTACATCGTGGTGAGGTCGAAGTCTTCATCTCAAGACCAGATGTGGTTTTGCAGCTGCCAGTCCCATGTAGCCAAGTGTTCAGTGAGACATACGAACCTGGAGGAACCACAGGCACCTCCAACCCAGCAAATCTAAATCTCAGTTTACCTCCCTCCCCTCCCCCATCTCTTTTTCCTTCTTCCTTCTGCATTGTTAATATGATACAGAACCATAACTATTGGTCTAGGCAAATAAACCTGAATCTTTGAGACATACAACACTCCTCCCACTCACCCCTAACTCCTCAGATACTCAGCAATTAACTTTGACCTTTCTGATGCACTACTTTAGTCCCCTTCATCAGTTTCCAAGTTTGTCCTTTGGTAGCTGGTTTGTTACTCAGTTTGTCACAATCACTGGACAACTGGTCTCCCTAGCTCCAGTCTTTCCCATCACCCTTCTTTTTCACTACCACAACCAAATGGTTCTTCTAAAACTAAAACCTCATGGTCTCCCCTTGCTTGCAAACTTGCAGCGATGATGCCCAGACATCACAAGATGAAGCCTCAGCTCCTGTAGTCTGAAATGATTCTTGGACTTGGCTGTCTGCTTTGTCCTGTTCAGCATATTTTTGTTTCTTCCATGGGGAAGAGATTCCTTTCCTTGTCCAACTATCTGGCTCCTACTCATTCCTCAAGTTCATGTGACCATCGCAAGCCACACCGACCCCAGCTGTGGCTCCACACTCCACACCCCTCCAACACAGCACACCCACTGTCTCAGGTGCATCCCCCTTTGCATCCATCTTCCCTTCTAACTGATCTTCCTTGGAAGCAGAGATCGTGCCATGTTGCATGACAAACAGCCATCCCTGCAGCTCTTAGGACACAATGCCATCATTAGCATGCAGAACTACACTGCTGTGGGGAGCAAGTCAGAGCTGCCACTGTTTCACAAGAAGGAAAAGAACTCATCCCATGATTTTCTCCTTCCCTTACCTGAATAAAGCAGAAAAAGTCACACAGAGAATCCTATCTGGTAGGGTTTCATAAAATGGAGGTAACTCCATGTTATGAATTAGCCTCTTCCTTGAGCAGAGAAGAGACGATTTTCTCTGGACCAGAAAATGTTGATCAACTTGTCCATGGCAGAAACATAATGCTTCCCCAAAGCACATATCAGTGTCACCCTCTTATAAATCTATCACACACACTCACATGTTGTCCAAGACAGAGTTTCTCTGCCTCGTAACCATGGAGACCTGCGTGTATCACTTACCTGGAGTATTCATTATACTGCCATTAAATTTGCTTCCTGCCTCCACCTGGAAAAGTTCTGGCTTCCCTCTTAGAGTCAGTTCAAGATTAACACCTCTGAAAGTCCTCTCACTGATTTGTCCCCTCATCATGCAAACCCACCCAACAACACGCATCTGTCTGTCTCCGTGTGAGACCATGAGTCCTATGAAGAAAAGGACAGCCCTGTTCTCAGCAGTTGCTTCCCAGGACCCCCAAGATTTAGGAAACCCAGGTAAAACCATGCATGAATGAAGGAATATATGAACTTGTGAAAAAATAATTCGATGAAGGAAGCAGAGAGAAAGGTGATTAACACATGTAAAGGTTGGAGGATTAAACCAAGGAGGGGCCCTCACAGATGAATTATACATATATTCCTGTGTTAGATTTATTCTCTAAAGTTAGCTTCTCAGGATTCAACATGGGCCCCACTGTTTCCTTCACAAGAGCGTTGTGAAATGGTAGAAAATAATAAAACTAAAAATACTCCTAAATTAGAAACTCAGTTCCAAAGTTGGCAGCAAATTACGGAAACCTGCAGGAACCCTGCTCCTGCCTGGGAGGATGAAAATGCACGCGATCCCCCAGGATGCCCTCCCGCTGTGAGCACCTCCAGCCCAGGGTCCCCGGCTCCTGACCCCTGCAGCCCACACCTGACCACCGCCCTCCTCGCTCTCACACCTCACTGGTCTCCCCAGCTGCACCCCCATCTGTCAGGTTGGGTGAATTTCGGCAGCCACCTGACCCTGCCCGTGGCCCCAACTCAACCATGGTCTAAATCCCCTCCCAGTTCACGTCGATGTTCAAAGTTTTCTCAAGCTATTATGTCCCAGAATGAACTTGCCTTCTTCCACAGTGCAATCAGAAATTGCAGCAAAGGTTTATGGAGGTAAAATTTATTATAATAGAAGACGCGTTGCCATTAATCCCCACCCCAGCTCTGTACCCCCTCAAATGAGCCCGCAGCCACAGAAGCTCACAGGAGCTCCAGTCCCACTGTGTGCTGCACCTTCGGGGAGCTGGGCGGTGTGGCTTTGGATCACACCAAAACCATCCCTGCCGCCCAGTGGAAAAACTGCCTTCCTTGGAACCAGTCCTTGGGCCCAGAAAGGTTGGGTACCACTGAGGTAAAGAACAAAGCACCCTGGAGAAGTGGACAGGGAAAGTCCTAGAAGTCCAGCTGGTTGCCCCTGGACCCCCCAGTCCTCTCTGTGGAAGCCTGTGCAGCACCTCCAGAATGGTGCTGGCATTGAGTACTCCTCCCTCAGAAATCTCATTAAGTGGCACTACTCTGAGGTACACATCCGCCCCGGGAGTTTACCAGGCAGCGCTGTCAAGAGCCACTTCCCTGGGGAATGGCGGAGCGGAGCTCTGGGCCTGCGCGAGGCTCTGACAGTCCACCCCTGCCCTGTGAGCGCCTCCTGGAAATGAGTCTTAATAGAGCTTCCTGCTCACACGCCGTCTCTCTTCCCTTTGGCCCCTGGTGGCCTACCAAGGGGTTAGACAGTGATTCCTATCATTATGTCAGGTAAGTTGTCTTATTTGGTTTTGCTTACAGTACTGGGGATTGAAGCCAGGCCTTCGCACTGAGTTATGTCTCCAGTCTGTTTGTTTGTTTGTTTGTTTGTTTATAAGTACAGTACAGTCTTGCTAAATTGCTCAGTTGCCCAGGCTGGGCTCAAACTTGCCATCTTCCTGCCTCAGCTTACCTACTAGGAGTGCAAACCCTATTGTGAATTTCATGGGAGGGATCTAGGTTGTGCTCAGTTGTCATTTCTTGTCACCTTTGTTTTCTTGCTTTTTGTCAGTTTAAAGGACTGTTGGGGAACTTGTAAGGAGAAAGGCATGGTGGAATCGGATATGACACTTATTTGTTGTTTCCTCAGCAGAGATCCACAGCCACCTCAGAAGGATACAGCCTCCTCTCCTCCTACAGAGGTGCCCTGGGCATAGTGGCTAGGCCATGACAGCCTACGGAGGCTTCCCTGGGTCTGGAAGATAGATCTCTTCAGAGCCACCAGCACTGCCCCCTAGAGGTTACAGCGTGGAAATCCCAGGAAGCTTCCACAATCAGGAGCCCAGAGAGTCCCTATGACAGAGCCAGGATTTGAACCCAGAGCTAGGCACCAGAGACCTCAGCTATTTTCTGATACTGCTTGACCCCAAGCTGAACTAACAAAACAAATAAAATTTGGAAGTTTCTTTTCATAGAAAATTTACTTCAACCCCTCTCAAGAATGTACAGGGACTTAATTTAAGCAAAGTGTGTTCTCCAGTGTACATTAATGATAGTTAAGAATGCTTCGCAATTAGCCAATCAATTTTTTGTACCTAAATTCGTGCTCTTCAATTGCTTCAAATTGCTCGAAAGTGTTCTCTCAAGCATTTTAAACATTTCTCTCTAATCTCCTTTACACTATTCATTTGTAAAACTTATAAAGAAATTGTTTTACTTGACTGAAGTTTCATTTCTCCACTACTTGTAACTGAATTAATAAGAATCATAGTTGTTTTTTTAAAGCAGAAAAAGGTCTCATGGACCATTTAGTCTGACCCATTCATTTTATAATGAGGCAGCAGAGCTGAAGAGAATTGGAAGTAATTTTTGTGAAGATTTCATAGCCAGGTATTGGAAAAGCCAGGCCTAAAACATAAACCTGCTTTTCTGTAAAAAGCCAGTGGCTTATCCCATGTTCCACAGCAATCTCAGGTTTTCAACTTTTCCAAGTGAGTCCCTCACTCTTTCTAAATGCAGGATAAATGGCAGCAACATTTTTAAAAGGGGGTAAAAATTGCAACAGGCTTCAGTGATTTTTAATTTTTTTTTCCTTTTTGAGACAGGGTCTCACCATGTAGTTTAGGCTGTCTCACAATGTAGCCCAAACTGACTTGGACTCATGGTGATCATCCTGCCTCATCTTCCTGAGTGCTGGGATTATAGGTGTGTGCTACCATGCCTAGCTAAGGCTTCAGAGGTAAATCCACAGGTATTAAAATACAAAGTAGGTTTCCCTCTATTTTTCCCAATAGAAAAAGCAAGATTGTTTTTTAAAGTTTAGTTACCATGTCAACTATCTTTCTTTGTCATTTAAAATGGGAATTTCAAAGCTTTGTCTTAAACAAAATACATCAACATGTGCCAGCATACCAGGAAATCTTTCTTTTTTTTTTTTTTCCTATGGCACCAGGGATCAAATTCACTACCTCACACCTGCCAGGCAGGTGCTTAAGCCACTAAGCCAAACTCCCAGTCCTAGTTTTTTTGAGACAGGGTCGCATTATGTAGCTAAAGCCGGCCTTGCACTCACGTTGTAGCCCAAGCCAGCCTCGAACTCACAATGCTCCTCCTACCTCAACCTCCCAAGTGCTGGGATTAAAGGTGTGCACCACCACACCCGGCTATATACCAGGAAATCTTACAACTGGAGTCTCCAAATGAGAATCGGACCAGAAGAAAACTAGATTCTGAAGCACTGTTCTCTGACACGTGGCCCAGTTGCCCTGAACGTGGAGCCCATGAAATCCGGGCTGGCCACTCTCAGGCAGCTGGGATGATCTGGCACGGTTGCAGCCAGGAGCCAAGCCTGGGCCTGCAGCAGGCAGCATTTGATGCTATGCCCATGGCACTGCCGTGCCTGATTCTCAGGTGATTATTTGGCATCACCGAGGCTGAGGAATGTGCCCAACCCACCTCATACTAAATTGGAAGAAAAACAGGTTTTGGAGCTCACTGATTGCAGTTTGCATGCTCTTTGCACTACAAAATACTGCAGAAGCATCACAGGTCATTGTCTACCTTCAAGTAGGTTACAATTGATTGTATAAGAAAGGAAAAAAATGTAAGGATACCGGTCAGTCAGATTACAGGTGCATGGGTAAGTGAATAAAATTGCAAGTGAAAATATAAATAATTAAGAGGTAGCTTCTACCTCTTCAATACTAGCACAAAACACTAAACAGTATAAAATGTAGAAAAATCCCAGTAAAAATGTACAGGAAGCAGAAATAAAAGACAGGAGGAGGAAGGAAAACACTTAGATCCAAGACAACCACATCTTGATACTCGAGTTGGTCCTTCGCCCCACTGTAAAATCATCACCTGGAGCTTCGGAAGTGCGGACTGCAGCTCTGCGGGCCTAAAACCCAGATTCTCAAAGTTCCCTGAGTCCCAGGAAGGGACCAGAAGCACCAGGCAGCAAGTGCAGCTGGAATTCCAGGAAGAGGTGGAGACAGCTGAAACAGAGCTGTCTGCCAGGAGAGCCGGGGCGGGGCTGTGTTGAGTCTCCAGAGGCAGGTGAGGGCCAGGGATGTGTGAGGTAAAGGGGCACCCAGGAAGCAGAGCCACCCCCCAAGCTGAGGGCACCTGCAGGTGATGCTTGGAATTTTCCTCATGGTGTTTCTATGTCCTGGTTTCATGTATTTCTGCACAGAGTATTTCAATTCACAGAAAGAGAAGACTTGTTGAGATGCATGCATTTGACATCTGGGAAAGACGGATGCTGATGCGGCTGGAGGGGTGGTGACCAAAGCTACTGTGCTGGACTGGGCCTGGAACCTGCCTCCTGCAGGGGTGGCTTTGCTGTGCTACAAGATGTGCTGGGCTGGGCAGCCATGCACAGGAGCCCTGGCTCCCTGCACGAGCAAATCAAGTCACAGAGCACTCATACCCTGCAGGCCCTGCTGACCTCTATTCCCAAGCAGTGCCAGTCTGCTGGCCACAGGGATCTCCATACCACGTGGGGTCATGGGTCTGCTGAGGGTTAACAGATCCCAGTTCCTCTCTCTGCACAAAGCAAATGTCTCCAGAAGCAAGCTGGTTCCCTGTGGCCCCGGTAATTTGCTAAGATCGTTAACTAAATGCTAATCATCCAAAAATCCATTCTGCACATGGCCCGGAAGATGGATCCCACCTCTCTGAATCCAGGGCGTCGCTGCAAGCACAGCAAACATTTGCTGAGGTCATCTCATGTTTGGGCTGTGCCAGCTGCCGTGGATTTGGAGATAGAACTAAGCAGGCTTTGCATCCTAGCTACTTCTAGCCCTACCATGCAGATAGCAATTAAAACACTGCAAGAAATTTGTGAAACAGGACTTAGAAGGAGTTTAGACGAAAAGATCCAAGTTACCCCAGAAAATTTAATGGAACCTCACAAAGGGTGCAAGAATTCAGCTGTGTCAGTGTGCATTTGCCATGCTGACGTATGAGAATTCAGAGTTATCCCAGGTGGAGAAATTAGTTTTCATTAGAGCAGCAGACTACAAGTGAGCAGGCAGTGTTAGGGCTGAGAAGTTATTAACAAGAATACAGATCTGGGGACTCCAATCATTTAGGGTTCAAACAGGCTTTGCAACTTAGTACTAATAACAAATGCTCAGAAACTGTGAGGTAATAGAGTGTTTCAAAGAGCTAAATGTAAGTGGGGGGAGAGGGTAATTTGTTATGCAGCAGCAGGTAACTAATGCACCAGGAACTGATGACACTAATGTTTTAGAGCTGTTTGGATTGACTTCCTCCAGTGCTCAGATTTGGAGGGCTAGTGTTCTTAGAATCACAAGTTTATGTAACTATGCAAAAGTAAAATACTGGATTTTGTGATCTTTAAAGAATATGTTAATATTTTAAAATTTGTACTTAGTAGTGCTGTTTTATTAAAACAAAACCTTTAGCTTCCATTGCAAAATAAATATTAAATGAACACGCATATATGTGACACAATACTTAATGGTACTAGGGGTACTTTTTATAGTGGGTGTGAATATTATGCATGAACAAGACATTACATGGAGAATGAAATAAACTTCAATTCATGGACAGGGATGGATCCAAAGATGCAGCAGACAGCCTTTCTGTCCCTTTCTGTGACAGCTCCATGTAGAGTTCTGTTGCCTCATATCTTCAGCAAGGACTCTGAGTTCACCATGCGCCACGACCTTCTAGTGCTTTGGAGGAGACTGAGTCATGGGGAAGGGACCGCATCATGGTCCCATTTCATCTGGTTGATGTTTCCTGAACTCATTCCAAATAAATCTATGTAATTCACAGCATGATGTAGAACTTAAAACGTACAGTGGTGGAAAGAGAGAAAAGCCTGAGAAATTCACACCATGGCAAAGCAAGGACAGGGTAGTTCTGTGAAGCCAGAGGAAATGACGTCATAGCAATCAGGATCTTACTCCCATTGCGAGTGGTTCCATCAAAATATCACCTATTGCACCAACATCGTCGATTCCAATTCTATTCAGTTTGCATTTTTGTCCATAGGTAGCGTGTAAGTATATTTTGATTTTATACCCAGATGGGAAATTCAGTCATGAGAACTTAAAGCTCACCTCCCAGGTGGGTGTGTGGGTGTGGAAGGACGCGGGGCTCTGACCATTTCTTTGGGTTTTAGAAACGGGGTTTTGCGAGCAGAGTTGCGATGAACATGAAAGCGCAAGCATCTCTTCAAGGTTCTTATTTCAGTTCCTTTGATATGGAAACTAATGTACCTGTCCATCGGGACTGGATGGATAAAGAAAATATAAACATAGGCAGTGGAACATTATTCAGGCTTAAAAAAAAATAAAATTCTGCCGAAGCCCACAGGTTAAATGAGCCTGAAGGACATTAAGCTGAGTGATGAAAGTGAGACACAAAGCGAATACTGTGTAGCTCTGATCTGAGCTGCCCCTAGTGAGTGCAAAGGCCCTGGGGGGCAGAGGGCGAGGCGGTGGCTGCCATGCACAGGGCGTGAGGGATGGGAAGAGAGGCTGAAATGAAGTTTCAGTTGTCCAGGGGGAGTAAACGCCACAGATCTGCAGGACAACACTGCATTTTAAAATTTAAGAAGGCAGCTCTCATGTTAAGCGTGCTTACTGCAACACTTTCTCAAATTGAAAAAGTAGGAGCGAAGACGTTTAAGAGTGAGTGAGGACACATTTCGGAGAGTGGCAACTGAACACTGCGAAACAGAATATTCACCGTGGCCTCAGGGATTCATTCACTCGTGCAACCCAGATTTATTAGATACTCATTTTATATACAGTCAGGAATTGCCTAGAACACAGGTTAGCGCATTGAGTAAGTCAGTCAAGGTCACGGCTGCCCTGCGGCCCACCTTTTAGATAGAAAAGAGATAGCAAATAAGTACTTTGCTTCTAAGGGACAGCTTCGGAATGTGATATGTGCAGAGGCGGAAATAAACCAGAGCGATTTGGTCACAGGTTGCCAGGGAAGCTACCTTGGTTTGGAGAAGAAAGCTCTTTCCATGGGTGCAGCATTAAAAGTGCCAGCTGAGCGATGGGAACCAGCACTCATGTGCCAGAGTCCCATGATCAATGTTCCAGGCTGGGAAACAGGAAGAGCAAAGTCCCTGGGGTGATATGTCTGGAAGAACATGGGAGACTGGGAGAAGAGGACAGTAGCATCAAACTTCCTGAGTCTTCCCATCTCTCAAGAAGACATCTAAGCCAAGGTGGTACACTCCTGTAATCCCAGTACTCAGAGGCTGAGGCAGGGGGATTGCTGTAGTTAGAGGCCAGCCCGGGCTACAAAGTGAGTTGAAGGCCAGCCTGAACTATATAGTGAGACTCTATCTCAAAAAGACAAAAAAAATAAATAAATAAATAAAATAAAAAAGGAAGAAATCTAGAGTTTTGTTCTAGGTTCAGTGAAAGGCACTTGTAAGTTCCTTAGCAGAAAATGACAAGGTCTAATTTATCTGTAGAAAGATCACTCTATCGACTGTGCAAAAAGCAAAATAAATTCTGCAAAGTAAGAGTGAAGAGAGGATGAGCTGAGCAGCTGCTGGAGCCAAACACAGAAGCAAGGACGGCAGTGAAGTGGGGCAGATGTGAGGAAGAGGTGGATGCGCTGGAGGCGGACAGAGGCGCGGCCCGCGGGACGTGAGATGGGCAGGATGGGCCAGGGCCGGGGGAGGAAGAGGAGAATCACGGTGTTTCACGGCTTGTGGACTGAACTGATGTATTTTTTAAATGAAACATCATGAGTAAAAAAAACCAAATTCTGAGTAGAAGTATAACAGAGCATTAAGAGCAAACATTTGCAGGGTACGACTAAGTGAGCACCATTCAGTACAGATATGAATTCTTTTTAAATGATGATATAGAACTCATGCTTTCTACTGAATTGACTGATAGTGAATGACATTTCCTTTTCCAAGGAGTCAAGTCTCCCAGGCACCTGAGGAAGTCAGTGTCTCTGTTAGGCCTCTCCCAAGGACAGATCCAAAATAGAAGGATCCAGGGATGGGAGATGTTGCGGGAACCAGAAAGTGGAAGGAGGCTTAACTCAGGCTAAAGTCTACCTGGGCTGCCTAACTGAGTTTTAAAAGTTAACTCCTGCCTGTCGGTGTGGAGCAATAATAACTTGTCAGTAATATTACTACTATTCTTTCTGGGTCCTGTGGAACAAATGTAGGTGTTGCGTGAAGCGTAAAGGAAACACACAGTGAGGTGGCTGAGAGGTCACCTCCAAACTGCCACACCATCCCCTCACCATTATCATTCTTGACCGCTAAAGTAGCCACCTTTAATGTAGTTTTATGGAGGGCAAATCTGAGACATAAATGGCCAAAGCATCTTCCGAAGGTGGCACAGCCATTTGGTGATTTATTGTTATTATCTTTCCAGCACACTGCGTTAAACACAGCACTCTGGTGCCTCCTGAGGCCTCCATGCTGTGCCATGCGAAGACGGTGATGTTTTTAAAGAAAGCTGGCACAAACGGATGAGGACTCTCATGGCCTGGAATGACTCCCTCGGGCGCTCTATTTGCTCAGTGCTGACTTAGTCCTATAAAAACTGAAGAGGATAAACATCTGTACATACCTTTCAGCAAACTTAGGTTTTAGAGAACTGAATATGATAGTTTCAAACCTACCTGGTCATCAGAATCATTTTGAAAACATTTAAAAAACTGAATCAGCCCAGGCCTCGTGGTATTTAGGTAGAATCTGAGCTTCCTGGGAGGCTGAATCAGGAAGACCACAAATTCAAGCCCTGCATGGTTAATTAAATGACTTAGTGAGAACCTGTCTCAAAATATAAATAAATAAATAAATAAATAGAGCTGGGGATGTATCTCAATGCCAGGCTCTGAGTTCAAGCCTCAGTACCTCAAAAACTAAAATGAAATAAAGTTAAAAAATACAAAACATCAAGCCTTATCAGGCCATATTGGTTAAATTGCTTTCAGTTTCAAAGAATGGAAAAAGCCTAAATGGGAGGTAAGAAGTTTAAGGTTGGTCAGGGTGAACACTGATTGGTTAATCCAGTGGCTCACCTGTACCATTTCAGACTCCAGTGTTATTTGCCCAGAATTCCATTCTGAGTATAACCGCTCTGCCTTCAGGGTGGCTCCTCTCATTGTCCGAACATTGTCGCAGTGATTCTAGGCATCATTCCATGGCTTTTGTTAGACAACATCCAGCAAGGCACAGAGGCAGGAGAGCCATTGTTTTATGTCTATTTCGGCAGTGGAAAAGTTTCTCAGAAATAGCAACAGATGTGACTTCATAGAATCAGTTCATATGGTTAATAACAATTGCTTCATGTGTCTACACTTAAACAAAACAGAAACGATTATCCTGATGGGTTTGTATGGCTCATGATTGATTCCTGGAGTTGGAGATACAATTATCCTCTCCTGAGGCAGCAAACACCCAGACAAAATTGGATTTTGCGAGTGAGGAAGAAGATCAGCATTATTGGGCCATGAACCAAATCAGCATCCTTTGGAAGTCCTCATCTTCTGTAACACAATCAGTGAGGCTTGGGAACCATACCCCTAAATACAAGGGGCTGCTAACCTTTGTATAAATTAGTAGAAGACTCTCCTATGTGGTACTCACAACTTAGAAGAGGAAAAGATTTAATTTGGCTCATGGATTTGGGAGATTGAATCCAAGGTCAAGGGATGGTGGAAAAGCATCACAGAGGAAAGCTGTTCAACCCACAGCAACCAAGAGGCAGAAGGTGAAGGGAGGACAAGCGAAGCAGATGCAGGAACCACCTCTTCCAGCCAGAGCCCACCTCCTAAGAGCACATTCAGCTATGGACTCAGTAACGGATCAATCTACTGATCAAATCACCTCCCAATACCCCATCTCTGAACACGTGAGACTTTGGGGGACATGCTAGATCCAAACTACAAAGCTCCTCCAGGAACCAGAGCCCACAGGGTTTAGCAGTGGGGATGAGAACAGGAACCCCTCCACATCCACCCCACATCTAGAGCAGGGCTTCAGGCCCTAACCGATGAACAGGACAAAGACTAAAGTTCTGTCCCCCAACTCCACCCTCATCACTGGTCCTGAGAGGTTGATAAATGTCTCATGGTCAGATTTGTAGTTTGCCAGGTTCTGCGGTTAGATGTTCCCACTGTGGCCAGTGCTGAGCTCCTGATCTAAAACCTCTCAGCCTGGCGCTGGGAGACAATGACCACTGCCCACTGTCACTAGGGGTCTGATTCCAGCATGGGGCCACCCCTGACTGAGAAGCACCACGGGAAGAACTCAATGAGGACTGTCTCAACAGTCAATGTTTCTATAGTATGGCTGGGAAGAAACTCAGTGCAAAGGCCCTGCACTCCATCCCCAATAACAACAACAACAAAAAGAAACAAACAAATAAACAAACAAACCACAAAAAAACTCACATAACCTGCAAAGCCAAACACAGCAGCCCTTGCCAAAACTATGTCTTGCTCCCCGTGAGTGAAAGTTCCAAAATAATCCCTATAATAAAATTGGCAAGATTTCATTAAAAAAATAATGAACCCTGGTTCTAAACACACACTCTGAAACTGGATTTTACACATCACACCTTTAAATCATTGTCCCACAAATCCCACCTAACCTGAAAATAATACAGAACTTCATATGATCTAAGTTACTGAACGATCATTACTATAATTTGTTACTCATTAGTGGAAAAGAAAATCTGACATAAAAAAGTATAATTCAGAAAAAGCTAAGTAAAGAATTAATCATTTTTTTAAAATGCCATCAAAGGAAACTATTACACCGTTAAATTTTGTTGAAAGCACAAAATTTATTTTAGAACACTTCCATCCCTAATACTACTTAATAACATAGAGAAATGTTAAGCATTGTATTATATAGCCATGCAATTTTTTTCTTTTGCCTCAAATAGATATTTTAAAGCCTATCCAGAGTTATTAAATACAAATGGTGTCTTGCCTCTTTGCTAGGTTTTCTTAACACGTAAAAGGACAGCAGGAAGGGATCTGGTAGATTTAAGTATCTATTATGCCAGACTGCATTGTAGCACACACTCCTACAGCAGGACCCTGAGCGATGCCTCACCCTTGTTTAACTCTTGCACCTTCAGGGCGGGGAGAAGATGACCTCAGTACCTCTCTCCAAGGTTGTTAAAAAGCGCACATGCAATGATTCAGGGCCCCCTCAGCACCCCAGGGTCTGTCAAGGACTCATCTTGTCGATAGAGCTGGTGACCAAATACCTGTGAACATCTTCCTAATGGAGAAGTACTTGTTGCAGCTGCACTTCAGGAGTGACTCAGAGTTTGTTCTCTTTTCCAGTGGAGGAAAGTGGGAAGCGTCAGTAACTAGGCAGCTGGTGCAAAGCTTGGAACAAGCTACAGTGATTTATGTGCTCCTGCTTCATGGTTCCTCTGGGTCAGGGTGTGTCTGTGTGTGTGTGTGTGTATGTCCATGCGCACGTTTCCTCCCCTCCCTTCCCAGCTCCTCCCTTCTCTAGTACCCAGGGAGGTTGTATTTCCTCCACCCCAACCCCTCACACTGTACATAGTCTCCTATTAGGACTTAAAAAAAGAAGCAGCCTAGGACAACAGAGCAAAAGGACAGATGCCTCCCTATGCTAGCTGAAGTGTGATGCTCTCATTTGACTTTGTTGAAGGAGTGTTTTGTTTTGTTTTTCTTTTCTTTTCTCAAAAAGACAAGGTATAGCCAAGACATTAAAAGGAGTCTTCAAAGAATAGACTAAGCTGTTTCTCCACCCTCTTGAGAGCAGAGACCTCCATTCTCCCAGCGCAGTGCCAGGAAGGATACACACATCCTGAGCCCTCGGGTCCATGCCTGGCTAAATATACACATGCGTACTTGCCACCTTGGGTCACGGTCTTCCTGTGCATTGGACTCTTACTGTGCACTGCAGAAGGATGGGCTAACTGCCCTCCCAATTTGACCAAATCACAAACAAGCTCATGTTTCCCTTTTTATAGGCTTTTCTCCTTCTCTTGGTTGTAGGAAAGTGAGTGAATGCAGATAGCCGGGGCCCAAATTCAGGTTTGATGGAGCTCTACAGGCAGCAAAGGAAGGACAGGCTGGGGACAGATTGGGACAAAGGTGAAGATGAGACCCTTGGGTCCCCCAGCAGGAGGAGAAGGAGGAATCTTCCAGCATGAGGAATCTACCAGTGAGCTGAGAACAAGCTGACTCCAGCTGCCCAGGGACTCAGCGAGGTGAGCCACCAGAAGAAACGTGGCAGGGCAGCTCCTCTAGAGGTGGCCCCTATCATGGCTGGAGCCAAGTGGAGGCTTTCTACAGGTCTAGGCATGGTGCACCCCTCGCCCCAGCACACACATGTTACTGAATGTGTGCTAGCATTTTTCAACGCAGGCACTGCTGACATTTTGGCCAAGTCACCTGGTGTAGGAGCTCCTGCTCCCCACTTCTGATAACAAAACAAGTTTCGAGACATTGCTAAATGTCTCCCGCAGGGCAAAACCACCCACATCAGGACCACCACTCTGTGCTATGACCTTCTTAACTAGCTGTGATCTCCATGGCCCAGAAGAGGAACTGGAAACACAGACATTCAGGAAGCTGCCCAAGGCCTAAGAACAAACAAATAGTGTGAAGGAGTCTTTACCACCCTGCCTCTTGTTTTGCAACTCCGAAATCTAGCTTGTCATCTTTAAGACTGCAGGCATCCTGTGTTTGTTAAATTAATAAATCAGTGGACATTGTAATTCTCCATATTGTTAATTCTCTGGGTTACAGTTCTCCATCAAAGCAAATAAACAGAGAGCTCATTCTTAGCAGCAGGATCCGAAGAGACTGAAAGCAGTGATACACAGCCAGGTGCACCCCTGCGCATAATAGACTCTCATTTAAGGGAATCCACATCAGGTGAAGTTGTTCTGAAACAATGGAGAGCAAACCAGAGAGATGTGGGACAGGCCTTAGACACGCTGCTCATATTCCTCCTCCATAAGTGAGTCCACCTGGTCCTCCTGAGTGAAGACCAGAGATGGTAAGGAAGGTCTCTATGACACAGTCCCAGATGACCAATAAATGAAGATTCTTATCATAATTATCTCTACTCAGGTGCATAAACTGACTGTGTGGATGCACCAGGTAAAGCAAGAATAATGGGATATTGTCCCTTGATTCCCCAAAGGAGTTATGATTCTGAATCATTTACGTGTATTTAAGGATTTGTAGGATAAGAAAGAGTCTTCTACCCAGACTCAGGAGAGCTGCTTCCTGGTGCTAACTCTAATTAGCAATGAGCCTAAGAACTCGCAAATCTGCCTCAAGCGCCTCCGAGATGAATTCACTGTCTGATACTCGGAAACTTGAGCACAAGCAGGGAATAGAAGTGCACATCTATAACCCCAGCCCTCCAGGAGACTGAGGCAGGAGAACCAAAAATTTGAGTCCAGTGTGGGACCTGTCTCCAAATAAATAAAATAAAAAGGGCTAGGGATGGAACTCAGTCCTGGGTTCAATCACCAATACCAGGAAAAAAATCAAGCTCAGATTTTTTTCTAAATCACTTACTCTTTGAAGCTATGAATACAGAATGATCATCTACTGCTCTTTTCTGAATCTTTGTGCTTTGAACCTCTGTATATAAGGTGACCATCTGGAGCGGTATTAAAACTACAGACTTTCTAAGATTTTTAGTGAATTGTTATAGAACGAAAATTAGAACTGTAAAAATCAATGACAAATCACCAAATACACAAGTTAGCTACCATGACTTGATTATTTCTTTGCATGGAAAATAACTTGGAGTTAAATATGTATGATTTTACTGCCAGTTCAGGAACATGGTCTTTCCATCACATATTGAATAAAAATAATCAATGGGAAATAAGGTCATACATTAAGCTCCTGTCAAATTGAATGTCAAATCGCCAAATGCAAACACAGCACATTTGTTTAAAAAAAAAATCAATCTACCAACATGAGGCCTAAATATATAAACAGTGAACAATCTAGTTTTGCTATGGTACCCCTCACACCTCCCTGCCTTTATTTGTTTGTTTATTTGTTTATTTATTTATTTATTGAGATACTATCTCACTACATAGTCCAGGCTGGGCTTGAACGCACTCTATAGCCCAAGTTAGCCTCAAATTTGTGGCAGTCCTCCTGCCTCGGCCTCCCAAGGGCTGGAATTACAGGCCTGTACAACCACGCCTGGTCCTCACAGTTCCCTTTCTGCACCAGCTTTTGTGGCATTTCCCCCATTTTGAGTACTGCATCAGTTTCCAAGTCCTAGTGGAATGGATGGTAGAGTCTCTGGAGCTACTTACAAGAGGTGACCCCAAGCTCATCCACTCAAGAATCTTCATTACACCATTATCAAGTTCCTACTCTACCAATTTCCCTGGAGCGCATAGGAAACAATGGTCATAAAACCGTTCTAAGATGCCCAAGTCTCTTGTTGTATCCAAGCAGCTGTGTAACACCTGGAGGCTAAGGTGGGTCACAGAGGTCAGTTAAGGACACTGCTGCCAGGGAAGGGTAGGAATCAGAAGACAGTGATTAAGGATATGGTTCTGTTCTTAAATTATTGAATCTTTGATAATAAGACAGTATTTCTGAAGCACAGAATGTAAAAGACCATAATTAATAAGACTGTAGAGAAAGGCTCAGTATACAGTATCGAATTTCTCATGTAAGGGAAACCACAAGACACTCAAACCCTGTGCCTGACTTATTTCACGTATCCATCCCATTGCTTCAAAATCATTTTAATTGGCAGTTCTTTTTATTACTTCTTCAATTTCATTGACTTTATTGGATTGTTCAGGATTTTTATAACTTCTTGGCTTAACTTTGTATGTATCTAGGAATCTATGCATTCCTTCTAAATTTTCCATTTTACTAGAGTACAGCTTCTCAAAGTAGTGACAGATGGTCTTCAGGATTTCTGCAGAATTTGATGCGACTGGCTAAGAGCTTATCTGTTTTATTTAATCTTTCAAGAAACCAACTCTTTGATTCATTGACTTTTCATATTTTTTTAGTCTCAGTTGTATGAATTTCTGCTCCAATTTTTGTAATTTCCTTCCTCATACAACTTTGGATTTGAATTGTTCTTGTTTTTGTAGAACCTAGAGATTCATCCTTAGTATATTTATGTGAGCTCACTTTGTTTTCCTGATGGGGGAATTCATCACTATAAATGTTCCTCTTAGGATTGCTTTTATTCTGGTGGGTAGGTTCCAGTGTGCTAATTTGTTTTATTTATGCTACTAGCTTTCTTTTTGTTCATTGAAAAGAAAAGTTTGCCCTTTTATTTAATTGTTTCTTCTTTGTAAGAGAGAATGTATTTTTGCTCATGATCTGTATTCTGAATAATGTTTTGCCCATTCTTTTAAGATCACAATACACAGTATATTAATCATTGTCATTCTCTAATCATTGTGTTGTGAAATTTTTAGTTTTTCATAGAATAAGAAGAGTGTTTTTCACTATTTTCTTTATTAATATTTACTTGTACTAAATTGAATTTTAAAAAAGAAAGAAAAGAAGGATGATTTATGTAAGGTAGTATAAACCAGTCCAAGTGATGAGGGTTGGACATGAGGAGGTTATTTAGATGTGGACATGGTCAGTTTATTTTATTCTAGGTGAGAACTTTCTGGCCATGGTAAGGAGGATAGAATAGAGAAAAACAAAACCAAACAGAAACAGAAGGCTGTGAAAGTGACATAGAAATGAAAAAGCAAAAAACATTAACAGGTAAAATTCAGAGAACTGCATTGAATGACAGAATTATGAAAGAAGTCAATACAGATATTTCTAAATATCTTGATGAAATACCAAAACATATCCAGAAAAGCACATAAAAATAAATGTGAACTTAGTAAATTTTTATAAATTAAATATTCACTTAGCTACCATGCGGGTCAAGAAACAGAGCATGTCTAAATTCCAAGAAGACACCTGCTTAATCACAACCTAACAGAACCACTCTTGATTTCATGCTAATCACTTCCTTGTTATCCTATTTTTACCACCTAATTATGCATCTTTAATCACACTAGCTGAGCTGGGGATTTAGCTCAGTGGCACAGTGCCTGCCTGGCAAGCATGAGGTCCTGAGTTCAAATCCTGGTACTCCCTCCCCTCCAAAAAAAGAAAAAAATGTGTTCCATATTAATTGCACTACCTTTACTTTGCCTATTTTGACCTTTATATGAATGGAATGATATGGGGTAGATTCCTTTATACCCATTGTCTTATCTTCATGATACTGGACAGTGTATGCATGTGGCTATGTGCTGTGATTACTTGGCTTTTCTGAAATATGGAATTCACATCTATTAACCACTAGTGGATAATGGAAATGTTTCATGTTTGGGGCTGTCATAAATAAAGCTGTTATGAACACAATGTCACCTGATAGACATTCCTAGCAAATAACTAGCATGTAACACAATTGCTAGATCAAGGAATTGCATACCTGATCAACTTGAGTAGAAAATGTTAACATACGCTCTAAAATCACTCTGCCTATTTGCTCATCTGCCAGCAGAAAATGAGATTCCAGGCATATTACAACTTCACCAACACTTGGTATTGGGTGCCTTTCAGCCATCCCGAGGTGTTGGGGAGGGGGTTACCACAGTATCTTTCACTGAAAACACCCATCTGGGTGACAGTTATTTAGTTATCCTTTTATGGAATGTATGTTTTATTACCTTGTTCATTTTTCCACTTAACTGTCTGTCTTATTGATCTACAGAAGATCAATATATGTTCTGGATGATGCCTTTTATTAGTTACATGTACTGCAGATTGGTGCCACCATGTCTGGCTAGATTTTGGATTATTTTGTTTTTACTCTTTCCATTGTGATTCTGCACAGACAGAAATACTTGATTTTATTTTATTAAAATTACTATTTTTCTTACAGCTAATCCTGTTTGGGTTTAGATTTTTTTTTAAAAAAAATCATCTACCCTAAGGACTGATAATACTTTAAATTTTCCTAATAAATATGATTCTTTTAACTCTCAGTGTTAAAAGTTTCCAACTTACCTGGAATTGATTTTGCCCATAGCTTGAGGTTAATAGAGATTTTCTTTTTTTTTCTTTTCTCTGTAAAAGTAAACCAATTGCTGCAGCATCATAAATCAAGTGCTCTTTTGTGTGTTTGGCTTTTTCTGACCACTCTGTTGCATTTCCTATATTTTAATCAGTATCTTTCTACCTTAATATTATACCTTTTAAAAAAAGCTTTTACATCTACTAAATTGAGTTCTGTTACTTTTTCAAAAATTTTAAGTTATTTGGGGCCTTTTAATATTACATATAAAGAATAATACTGCATGACTGTGTGAACATTTAGATTTTCACAGGAATCACAGTGAATCTGTAGAAATATTCAGGGAAAATTGCTAGCTTTGTTATAGTGACTCTTCTAATTCATGAAGCACATCTTCATTTACTTCTGTTTTCATTCATTTCTCAAAAAATTTCTGAATAAAGATCTTGCACATCTTAGATTCAGTTTAGCCCTGGAAATTTATGTTTTAATAATAACTAGCAACTTGTCAAATTTTACATTTCTTATGCATTTTTATTACTGAATACGCAAGATCTAATTAACTTTTATTTCATTTATCTGATATCTAGCAACTTTGGTAAGTTCACTTTTTTTTTTTTTTTTTTTTTTTTTTTTTGCGGCACCAGGGATTGAACTCACAACTTCGAGCCTGCCAGGGCAGGCGCTTAAGGCACTGAGCCAAACTCACAGCCCTGGTTTTTTGAGGCAGGGTTGCACTATGTAGCTCAGGCCGGCCTTGCGCTCGCGTTGTAGCCCAAGCCGGCCTCGAACTCACAACACTCTGCTACCTCAGCCTCCCGAGTGCTGGGATTAAAGGCGTGCGCCACCACGCCCAGCTAGTAAGTTCACTTTTAAATGTTAATAACATTTCTATATCCTCTTAGATGTGTTACATGCAAAACCATCTCTTTAGAAAATCATAGTTTTTTTTCCTTATTTCTATTCTAAAAACTTTCATGTATTCTACTTTCTTCTCTGCACTGGCTAGGCCTCTCGGAGCTAAGTAAATGGTAAATGTGAGCATTCATTGACTCATCCAAAAATGGAAAACCCAAAATTCTAAGCAAAATGTGAATAACATGAGTTCTGAAATACAACCAAAAGATCAATACATCATGTCCAGTTGGATAGCTCAGATCTATAAGTTCTTGAGTGGGATAGGTCTTTAAAGACTTTTTAGTATCATTCTTGTTGAGTATTCCTGTTTTTTCCTGGAGAACCTACACAAGGAACATCATCCTCTTTCATTTCTCTGGAAGACTTTGCATAATATTTCTTCACTACTTGTGTGTCGGAATTTGTTGGAGAAGACATACAAGTCTGAAATTTTCTTGGTGGAAGTGCTTTTGCTTATGGATATACATCATTAATAGTAGTGAAACTATTTAGACTTTCTATTTATTCTAGTGATGGTTTGCAAATTTTATTAGAATATGTTACCTCCATTTCTATCTTCCTTCTAATTTGTAATAAATTTAATTATATTAACTTTACACAATAAAACTCTCTAAGATATTAGTATTTTTCCAATTCAGTGTTTATTTGGAATTGTTCACCTATTTCTCACATTCTT
>RJWM01010188.1:0-64664 GCA_004363535.1 Dasyprocta punctata
TTAGGTTATTTTGCAGGCCTGGTGTCCACAGTCTGAGCATTTCTTGGGTAGATGACATTGTGCAGTGTGGCAAATATGTGGGATTGTCCTCTGTCTTGTCTTCGAGCCCCAATATTTTTCTCATTGTTTTGCTTGATTTTGTTTAATTTTTGTTTCTTTTTTTTTCTTCATTTCATTTCCTATTTTTATTGGTTTTATTGTGCTTCGTTTTTGGTTTGTTGTTTTGCTATGCCTGATGGAATGGTCAACTATCTGAAAGTAACAAGATACAATATAGTAGCTATTGTCTTCATAGTATCTCTCTTTGAAGCTCTATGCCAGTTCTACTGCTTTGTTTTGATTATTCTGTTATCTTTTGTTGGATTTTACTATCTTTAAAATAAAATTAAAAAAATAATAAAAGAAATTCATAACCACCAAACCAGCACTACAAAAAATTCTCAAGTATATCCTAGAAAGAGAAAATGAAGCCAACAAAGTCAAAAAAATAATAAAATGAATACATCAAGCAGGATGAACAGTTAAGCAGAAAAGGGATGGGAGTAGGGGAATCAGCAACAGGAAAATAATGTAAAGACAGGAATAAGTCAATACCTTTCATTAATAACTTATAATGTGAATGATCTCAATTCCCCGATCAACAGACACAGATTGGATCACAGAATGGATCAAGAAACAAAGTTCAGTTATATGTAGTATACAAGGAACACACTTAATTTAAAAAGAAATAAACATTAAAAATCAAAGGATGGAAAACAATAGTTCATTCAACAGGAACCCAGAAAAAATTAGGAGTCACTATCCTTATTTCAAAGTGAATTTCAAGCCAACTACATACTGGTTAAGGGAATAATCCAACAGAACTGGTAACAATTATACCCATATATGCACCAAACACTGGCATGCCCAACTGCATAAAGCAAATACTATTGGACATAAAAAAAATTTTGATAAACACCAACACAATTCTGAGAGACCTCACCACCCCATTGTCACAAATAGTTAGCTCGACTAGACAAAAAGTCAACAAAGAAATATCAGAATTGAACCAAATCTTGAAACTAATGGAATTAGTAGATATCTACAGAGTGTTCCACTCAACAAAAACAGAATATTTTTCTTCTCAGCTGCACATGAGACTTTCTCCAAAACAGATCACATGCTACCCAATAAAGCATGCTTAAGTGAACACAAAAGACTAAAAATCATCTCATGCATATTATCAGATCATAGTGTAATGGAAGTAGAAATCAATAGCCAAAGAAATCACAGAAATTATGCAAACATGTGGAAATAAAACAGTGCCTTTTTGAATAACCAGTGTCATGGAAGAAATCAAGGGAGAAATTAGTTCTTAGAATCAAATGATAATACTAGTATATCAGAACCTATGGGACACAATAAAAGCATCGCTAATAGGGAAGTTTATAGCTGCAAATGCCCACATCAGAAAAATAGAGTGAGCCCAAATAAATAACTTAATGATGCACCATAAGGTCCTAGAAAAACAAAGGCAATCCAAATCCAAAGTTCATACAAGAAAGGAAATTATAAAGATTAAAGCACAAATTAACGAATTGAGACTAAAAATACAGTACAAAGAATCAATGAATTAAGTATCTGATTCTTTAAAGAATAACCAGAATAGGCAAACATTTAGCCAATCTTACCCCAAAAAAGGAAAGGAGAGACCCAAATCAATGCTATTAGAAATGAAAAAGGTGCAGCCACGCATGGTGGTGCACACCTGTAATTCCAGCACTCAGTAGGCTGAGGTAGGAGGATTTTTGTGTGTTTGAGGACAGCCTGGGCTACAAAATGAGTGCAAGTCTAGCCTTAACTGCATAGTGAAAGCCTGTCTCAAAAAGACAAAAAGAAACAAACAAATAGATATGAAAAAGGCGAAATCACAATGAATTCTGCTGAAATCCAGAAAATTATTAGTATCTCCTTCAAGAGTCTGTATTCTAGTAAAATGGACAATCAGGATGTGGATTAATTCCTAGATACATATGAACTAAAAAGGCATAAAATCTCTGAAAAATACAATATCAGACAATGAGGACAAAGATGTAATAAAATAATAATACTACCAACTAAGAAAAGTCCCAGTCCCGATGGATTCGCTCCCAAATTCTACAAGAACTTTAGGGAAGATCTAACACCAATACTCCTCAAATTCTTTAATGAAACAAAAAGGAAAGGAATACTCCCAAAGTCATTCCTGGAAGCTAGCATTACCTTGATTCCCAAATCAGAAAAAGACCCAATCAAAAAAAGAGAACTATAGGCCAATCTCTTTAATGAACACTGATGTAAAAATCCTCAACAAGATACTGGCAAACAGACTGCAACAAATCATCAAATGATCATACACCCCAGAGATGCAGGGGTGGTTCTACATAAACAAATCAATAAATGTAATATATCACATAAACAGAAACAAGTACAAAAATCACATGATAATTTCAATTGACATGGAAAAGGCTTTTGGCAAAATCCAATTCCATTCATGATAAAAGCCCTGATGAAAATAGGTATCAAAGGACCTTATCTCAATATGATAAAAACCATCTATGACAAACCAAGAGTCAAAATCATATCAAATGGGGATAAGCTAAAACCTTTCCTTCTAAAATGAAGAAAAGGCCAAGGATGCTTACTACCATCACACTTGTTCAATATAATACCAGAAACATTAGCTAGAGAAATCAGGCAAGAACAAGGAATTAAAAAGATGACTATAAGAATGAAAGAAGTCAAATTATCATTATTTGCAGATAACATGACCCTCTACTTAGAAGAACCAAAAATTTCCACCAACGAACCTCTAGGATTAGCAACCAATTCAGAAGCATAGAAGTATACAAAGTCAACACATGAAATGTAATAGCATTCTTGTACACCAATAATAAACTCACTGAAAAGGAAATTGGGGAAATAATACCTTCCACAATAGCATCAAGAAAAATTAAATACCTAGGAATTAACCAAATCAAGGAAGTGAAAGACCTCTACAATGAAAACTATAGTACTCTAAAAAAGATCAAAGAGGACATCAGAGAAGTCACCAAGAAGCAAGCCCTCCCTGCAAATCAACACCATGCACAGGCTGCTGGGGGAACAGCCAGACCCCAGCCCCTTCTGGCACTTGGACTGGGAAACAAGAAGATGCAACACCCCTCCCCATAAGTGACCAGCTGATCCAGAGAAACATAGGCTGTGATGATAGCTATTGAGTTTAAATGCAATTTGATGCTTGTGGTGTTTGGTGTTTCACTGACTTTGCAGGTCTAGAACCAGTGGTCTGATCATCTATTCAGAGGATAATGGTATGCAGTGTGGCATCTATGAGGGATCTCTTTCTGAAGGTGATAGCCTTTATTAATTTCCTATTATCTTGTTTTGAAGTCCTGTATTATTTTCATTGTTTTCTTGGGTTGAGTTTTACTCTGTTTTGTTTGATTTGGTTTTATTATATCTGATGGCATGGGCAGCTATTTCAAAGAAAACAAGACATATTATGGTAGCCATTTTGGATTTACTATTGGCTTGTTTTGAAGTCCTTTATTGTATTCATTGTTTTGTTTTTATTGGTTCTATTCTGTTCTGTTTTGTTTGATTTTTACTATGTCTGAAGGTATCTGCAGCTATTTTGAAGACAAGAGCCATTATGGTAACCATTATTGATTTCATATTGTTTTGAAGTCATGTGTCACTTACAATGGTTTGTTTTGATTGGATTTATTCTGTTTTATTTTGTTTGGTATTATTCTCTTTAAAATAAAAATAAAGAAGAGGACATCATAAAATGGAAAGATATCCCATTCTTGAATAGGCAGAACAAATGGAGCCAAAATGGCCATATTTCCAAAGCTGATACATACACTTAATGCAATCTCTATCAAAATACCAATAGCATTCTTCACAGAACTATAGAAAACAATCCTAAAATTCATATGGAAGCAGAAGAGACTTAGAATAGCAAAAACAATCCTGAGCAACAAGAGCAAGACAGAAGGAATAACAATTCCAAACTCAAGTTATAGTACAAAGCTACAGTGATAAGAGCAGCATGGTATTGAAAAAAACAGACATGTGGATCAATGGAACAGAATAGAGCGTGCAAAAACAACTCCAAGCACATTCAGCTACCTGTCTTTGACAAAGGGGCCAAAAACTTACATGGGAGGCAAGATAGCCTCTTCAACAAATGGTGCTGAGAACATTGGCTATCCACATGCCAAAGGTTGAACCTAGATTCATATCTCTCACTATGTACTAGACTAAAATAAAAATGGATCAAAGATCTAAATATTAAAACAGAAACATCTAATCTATTGGAAGATAAAATAAGTAAAACTCTTGAAGACGTAGTCTTGGCCACAGACTTTCTGTGCAGAACCCCGTTTACACAATAACAAATGGGACTGTATAAAATTAATAAGCTTCTGCACAGCAAAGGAAACAACCTACAGATTGAAAGACAACCTACACAATGGAAACATGTTCTGCCAGCTATTCCTCAGACAGAGGACTAATATTTAGAATATAAAAATGACACAAAAAATAGACCCTCCAAAATAAAAGACCCAGTCAAAAAATGGACAACTGAAATGAACAGACATGCCTCAGAAGAAAAAATACAAATGGTCAGTAAATAATTACAAATGGTAAACATCTCTAGCCGTTAACAAAATGCAAATCAAAACAACACTGAGATTCCATTTTACTCCAGAAAAAAATGGCTATCATCAAGAAATCTGATAACGAAGGTTAACCTGCATGAAAAAAGGAACAGTTCTTCATTGCTGGTGTGCCTGTAAACTAGTACGACCATTATGGAAATTCCTCAGGAAACTAAAACTAGAAATTTTATATGCCCTAGTTATTCCCCTCCTTGGTATCATACCAAAAGAGTTAAAGACATCATGTTACAGTAATACATGCACACTCATGTTTACAGCAGCACAGTTCACAATAGCTAAATTTTGGAAGCAACCTATATGTTGATCAACAGATGAATGGATAAAGCAAATGTGGTATTCATACAGGATAGAATACTCTTCCCTAAAAAAGGAAAATTTTAGTTGTTTATAGAAAAATGTACTCATGAACCTTGAGACCGTAACATTAAGTGAAATAAATCAGACTCACAATTTAAATATCACATGGTTTATTTTATACGATAAACTTGAAATGTAAATAAAGGAAAAAATCACAGAGAGTTTAATAGCAAAAAAGAGAAGAGATGGAGAGAAGAGAACATAGAGTATACAGAAAAAATTATAGAGAGAATATAGAGAAAAAATGCAGCTGGAAGGGAAAGGGGACATAAAAATAATTAAAATGTGATATGTACATGTACCAACTCAACATAATAAATGTAACCATTATGTACTGCAAACATGTACTATTGAAAAGAAAAAAAGAATGAAATACTGACACATGCTGCAACATGTATGAATCCTGAAAGTACTATGCTAAGTGAGACAAACCAAACTCAAAAGGCCACAAAGCATATGATTATATTTATGTGTAATGTTCAGAATAGGCAAATCCATTGAGACAGAAGATAAATTAGTATTTGTCTAGAGCTGAATGGAAGGGAAGTTGGGAGATTAAAATCTAAGTCGTACGGGTTTTTTTTTTTTAGAGTGATGAAAATGCTCTAGCAGTGATTATGATAGTTGCAAAGGTCCATAAATGCATTAAAAGTCAGTGAACTGTAGCTCTAAATGGATGAACTACGTAGTATGTTAATTAAATCTCAGTGAAGCTGTTGCAAAGTAACAAGAACAAAAGAAGTGAAAGAGGAGAGGGAAAAAAAGGAACAAGAAAAAAAAAGCTGCCACATTAGCTGGCTCCTCTTCAACTGGCTGCTTGCTGACAGAGAGAATCCACAGGTCTGTCCTAGTGCAAATATCACAGCACGATGAGGGAGTTCTGGGCAGTTTGGAGGCTTACGTGACCATGGAAACGGGCACTTGCTCTTAGCCTGGGTTATAGAATGTGGCAGGGCAAGGTAGATGCTGTAACAGCCCACCTTGACGTGACAGTGAGGGGAGCTGTGGGCATTACCTCCATGTCACAGTTTGACAAGCTAGAATGGACATATTTCCAAAGGCCAAGGGGATGTTAAGGAAGAAGTTCTCTGGGCCTGAGTAATCACGCTAACACCCTACTCAAGAGGACCATGTGCAAAGGGACCCTTTAGCAGTCAGAGACTTGAAGCACACATCTAATAGTGGTAACTGAGGGAGAGGGAAGAAAAAGAGCCTGAGCCTGATCTCCCCCATTGGGACCTACAGAAGAGGGAGGTCGCCCAGGTCCCTCTAAGGCAGTACTAAGCCTTTAGTACACTTTTGAATCACTTTAAAATGCAGGTCTGATTCTGTGGGGCTAGGATAAAGTTCTACATTTCTAAGAAGATCCCAAGTGATTCTGATTCCATTGGTCAAAAGCTCCATGGAACAGGAGAACTCTAAATCAGTAGTTCTAAAACACTTTGCATTCTTAAACATTACTGAGGATCCCACATATCTTTCATTTATGTGGTTTGTAGCTATTAATATTTATTGTTTGCATTAAAACTGATAAATTTATATGTATTGATCAAAGCATTTAAAATAACAATAAAGGTCATTACATGCTAATACAATGCATTTTTATGAACAATAACTACATTTTCTAAAACAAAAACGTATGTTTGCCATCGTTTTGCACTTCTGCAAATCTCTGACTTAGAGGACAGCTAGATTCTCACGTCTACGTCTGTACTCACTCTCTTGCAATATGTTGGCTTCGTTGAAGAGTATCTGGCTTCATACACACATGTAGTTGAAAAAAAGAAGAGTGTTTATAATACTATTCAAGTAATTATAAGTTACTTTTTTGATGCACCAAAAAGTCAGTAAGAAATAACTTCTTAAAGGTTAATTGTAATGTGGAATTTGAAACCATAACAGTGAGTTTTTCATCCTCTATTATATTAAAATCAATTGATTGGTTCTGCTCCTTAAATGGATCATTTACATGATTCAATAACACTGACAATTGTAAAATATGGGTTCTCTGAGTTACAGAGATATTCCACATGTTAATGCATTTTACTATACAACTTCAAAAAGTCACACTTATTAATTCCACTATTGATCTCACCAGTTGACTCCCCAGAAAAAATATTTTAAGTACTGGTAAGCTTTTAGGCACAGAGTGATGGAGAGAGTCTTCCAGAATTTTAATTTTTGCTTGAAAACTCAAATTTCATCATTGACAACAAATACCGTCAATTGCTTTCCTTGAAGTGACAGGCCTTAACTTCACTCATTTACAAGAAAATGACTGCCAAATACTCTAGTCTAAATAGTTTATTAGACATTTTTCAAATGAAAATACTGTTCTATGAAACTAAGAGGCCAGTTCAGCTCACAACTCTAACAAATATATACACAATCTTTTTCAAGAGAACCATTATATTTCAGTATGCAGTTCAAGGGCTTCAAGTATTCTCATTTCCTCACACAGGATGGTAAAAAGGCTTGTGATGTGTTCAAAGGTCAAAATTTAATACAATTAATAATTTCCTTTTTCACTAAGGAAATTGTTAATCAGAACTGGAGCTTGATTTGGTTTGGTTTGGTTTGGTTTGGTTTGGTATGTTGCCAGGATTGAACGGCAGTAAAGAATATCATGACTACCAGTACAGTTTGGTGTCACTGCCTTGCCCTGTGCTAAGATACCAGCAGTTTTACCCATCAGTGCTTTTACACCTTGCTGCAAATGCCTACCCAGTGAAAAAAGAAAATGACATCACAGTATTAAAGCAAAAATAGTATTGATCTTGCAGAACAAAGAAAGAGTCTCTAAAACTACTGTCCTAAGGAATTCACCATGTGCTCCACAAGAAACCAGCATTTGGGAGGCTTCTACCAGAGAGCACAGAGACTTGCCAGTGTGTACCAGAGAAACCACAATGGCCAAGAGATAGAATGACCACAGCAGTCCACTAAATACAGAGACCTTTCATGCTTCTTTCACCTATCTGAAAATTTATGTACTAGGTAAACTATGCCCTGAAAGAGGGAGCGGATATGTCTTAGAGCCAGACGAGACCACTCCAGCCCAGCTCAACCTTGGGCAAGGAGAGGAAATAAGGTTGAAATCAAAGTTGAGATTGAGATTGAGATTTTTAAACTTTACTAGATTTCTAATAATCAAAGTGACCAGAAAGTTAAGGCATCTGTCCAAAATGTTATTAAGAAAACAGGAAGGGCAATAAGACAGAGCACAGTTGGAAGCAAGGATTAAAGCAGAATAAAACACTTTCATGTTTCTATCCCCACTGAGTTGAGTCTCTTCATTAAACAGTTATGTCTAGTCCCCATTGCATTTATAATGCATACATACAAGAGCTAATTGAAAAGCTCCCTATGTAACATGTCATATTTTTCCTCCTTGTCAACATCATATCATTCTTCTATTCAACAAAATTTGATTGAATGCCTACTGTGCCAGGCATTCTTCAAAGGACTGGGAAACACCAGTGAAAAAACAGATTCGTTGGTGGAGCTTACATTTCTAATTGTTACTTTATAAACATGTTTCCTTCAATTACTCATGCAGGCTCAGCTGCAAAGCATGCTGGGATCTTGTAGCAACATAACAGGCTTCAGTGAGGCTTAGCCAGATATTACAAGTGGTCCATAGGCTAGTCCTAAGAAACGTGATCAGCAATCTATATCACAATGTTCCAGGGACTGTACAGCTGGCTTCATCAGTCAAAGTTATCTGACAATCTACTGGGCAGGAGTCCAAGAGCAGAAAGTACTGGGCAAGATCAATTAAGAGTGGTAGCATCTTGATTTCAGTAGGATCTAGGAGGCTTCCAATCCCAGCCAGTAGCTGGAGGCACCAGGGATAGTCCAGCAACTTCAAGAAATGGGGGCTAGGGAAGGATCAGCAGGGCTAGGATCTTAGTCAAATGAATTGGTGTATACTTGGGAACTTTAGTAATATAAACAAAAATCAGCTCATAGGTTGGAATGGACAATCCAGACTAGATTCAAGACAAAGGACAGTTTCATGGGTAAGTGACTGCTGCCTGCTGAGCATTTCAAAGGTTTGTCCAAGGGCCAGTTTAAGACTATTACAATCTTCAAAGCCTGAAAAAACAAGTAGTGTAAAATAACAATAGCCTCATATCAGAAAATAAGTATAAGGAAATCCAACACTGTCCTACTTTCCCCACAAAGTCTTCTTCAAAGTTGTCTCTTGATATTCAACTCCTTCACTAGGTGTGTGTGTATGAGCATGTCCATGCATGGGGACACAAATACCATAACATCCTTTAGTCTGTTTTAAGGCTTGTCTACGCTAGTCTACCCCCAGTCAAGCAAAGAAGATCAAGGTCATACAAATAAATCTCTGGTGTTCAGGAAATTAATCTTGAATAGACCTTCAGTCTTACCACCCTTAGCCCATTTGACTTGACTTTGCTTTTTGACCTCATTTTGGCTCAGCACTTTCATCTTGTGACCCAACTAACCTTCTGCTCTAAAACTCAGCAGTTGTATTTCATTTCCAGACTTTTTCACTTCTTGTAGTGCTCTCTTGGTACAGATCTTTCAGAGATGGTCCCCTTCAATTCATCTTCAAATCCCCTTTGTACATTCTGACTTCCTAGGTCTTGCTGGGCACAATCAGGCTTTCCACCCCACGCCACTTGGCACCCTGGAAGAAACAGACATAAAACTTGAGGGAAATCCTGGCAAGCACAGGATAGTGAGTTTGATTCCCAGTACCAAAAAAAAAAAAGACTTGAGGGAAATGAAGCCTCTAGAAAATGATAAATCAATAAAAATGTTAATAACCTTACACTTACTAATCAGAGCAGAGCTTCTCAAAAATGCCATACGTTATGCTATGTTTATTGACTCATCAAAGGGTGTTTGTGAAAAGTGCAGAGTAGCCCAAACCAACTGAGTTCAGGTTTCCCCAGAAGCAGACAAAGATTCAACTGCAGAAAGCTGATTTGAGAGATGGTCCCAACACTAGTAGAGGTATGAGGAAATGATACATAAAAGAGAAGACAGCTTTTTTAAAAGGTGTGTTCGCAAACCAGTTACTATTGAGGGACGTTCCCATTGAGAACTTTAGAAATAATATGGTGCACACATCTCAAAATTATGCCACTTAAGAGGAGAAGTTGAGTATTTAGACACCAACGTCCCTCTGCTATTGGTTGAAGTTGCACATGGGTTGCAATAATTCCCTGAAATGGCCACCCTGAAAAATCACAGATCCCAGGCCAAAACAACAATAAAAAATGCAAGTTCTGGGAATTTTGGAGGTCAGGATGGGGTACACTAAAATGGTAAGGGCTAAAAAAACATGGGTGCTGCACTGACATTACCTGCTACACCAACTTACGATGTGTCTGAGAGAAACTGAAATCTACATTTTGAAAAAGCTCTTCTCACTACAGCTGGAGGACACGGAATGTTAAGAAAATATGAGTGAGTTAGATTTCTAATTTCCTGTGAATAAGAAGGCACCTCCATTAAATCAATCTTTCCCCACCCCCAAAAAAATACTTTTAGCACACTCTTTTTCCTATGATGAAAGCATAAAATTTGAATCTATCACTCACCATTATAATCCTTGGGCTGAATTTCCATTTTGTACCAGGGGAGCTATTTTAGACAAACCCTGTGAACTTAAATAGAGAAAGTGATTCATTGGCATGTAAGGTCTGTTTCATGTTGATGTCAGGATGGAGAAATCAAATGGTGCTAAATGTTCTCTCAGGTCAATACTTGATGACTTCATAGCTTTCACCAGCCTTCTTAATGGTTCAACATTTAGCACTCAAATCCAGGAGCCTTTTGCCAGCTCTTTGTGAAGGGGGAGGCCGGGGGAGATGCTATTGAAAGGTTTTTTCAAAAGGTTAGTGAATGCACTAGGGCATGGATTTCATTACATGATCACATAACACTGAGTAGCAGAACATATAGTGGGCAGTCTAAAAATAATTACTTCTCAGATGTCAATTAACCAAAAGTTGGCCACAAGCTGGACTTTGGAAATGTGAAGGTGGGGGCTACGAGTGTGGGTTTGTGTGACCCTAGGCTTCAATAAGGCTGCAGGTCAGAAGGGAATAAAATTGAAATCCTGCTATGGCAGTTCCCACTTTCCCTTCCTATTCTTTATCACCATACCCTACTCATACCAACAGGAGCTACAAGGGACTAATAAAGGGCTGCCATCATCCTTCCTTGCCACAGTCAGGAGCCATCTTGAGCATGTTAAATATCAACATAGATTATAACCAACGATTTTGTTGTGCTCTTTCTAAAATATTGTCCAGCCTAGAAAAGTGAAGAGATTTGAACAGAAACCACAGAAAGGAAAAGAAACTAGCCCAGTGTGTGGAGCTGCAGCTTCCCCTAAGAAAACCAGTCAGAAATACTTGGGGGAGGCAGGGAAGGAGAGTGTCTGTGACTGAATAAGACATCCTGAGCTTCTGCCTTCAGCCAAAGTTCTCACCACACTTTCTTGTCTTATCTGTTGTCTTGCCTCTTTCTCTTCCTTTTCACTACCTCCAATGAGAGTTCCTCGAAGGCCAGGACCAGGTCCCACTCATTTCTAAGTTCTCTGCCTGATCTACAGTAAACTCACACTGCATTTTGATTGAGTGAATAAATTAATAACTGTTATTTTTAAAAAGATAATTGTGGTGTCCAAAATTAAGAAAATGCTCAAAACACACACACACAATGATACATACATGGCATAGTCACATGGGGGTCAACTGAAGGAGATCCCAAGGGCCAAAGGTGGAATAGAGTGAAAAGCAAAATAATTACAATAGGAGTAGATTATAAGCAAAAGTATAAATAAATATCTATGAATCGGTACTGATATAAATAATGATTGAATCAGTTAATACATGGGGAAAAAGAAACAAGTCTCCCATGCAGAAGTATTTCAAATAAACTTTGTAGATACCCCACCCTAAAGGAACTGGAGCATAACTACCCACTCCTTAAATGTGGCTGAATATAGTGACTGCTCTCCAAAGAAGACAGAATGGAAATAAGGGGGGAAAGAGTATCTTTACAGTGGAGAAAACCAACAAGCACTACATGAGCCAAGTAATCAAGGTTAACATCAAAAGTCATAAATCATCTTGCTGCTAGTACAAAGCCTTGATATTATATGATGAAAATGGCACTTTTCTCTATAGCGTTGCTCTCAAAAATCTGTGACACCAGTCCAAACTTAAGAAAAAACATCAAACAAATGTTTGATTTGTCCAACAGAAGGATATCCTACAGAAATATCTGACTGGCACTCCTCAAACCTGTCAAGGTCATCAAAACCAAACTGTCACAACTAAAAAGAGCCTAAGGAGATGTGACAACTAAATGTAATGTGGTATCCTGGATGGGATCCTGAAACAGAAAAAAAGGACATTAGGGAAACCAAGGAAATATGACTAAACTATGGGCTTTGGTGTTGAATAATATATCAAAAATTGGTTCATTAGTTATAACAAATATACTATACTAATGTAAGATGGCAGTAATAAGGGACATTGTATGCTGGGGCAGGGAGTAGTAAGTGTAATGTATGGGAACTACAGTGGTAACTTGGTTCTTGAATTTAATTCTTTCCACAATTCTGGTTGCAAACCAAGTTGGATGAGAAATGGATCAAATTCAATGGTTAGGTTCGATGTTGACTTTATGAGGAAATTTGATCCGGTTCCCATTCAATTTGGTTTACAACCAAAATCGTGGAAAGAATTATGTTTGTGAACCAAAGTATCACTGCAGCTGAACTTTCAGTTTGATTTTCTGCAAATATGAAACTATTGTAAAAAAATAGTTTATTTTTAAAATACAGAGAAGGGGAAGAAAAAGGGAGGGTGGCGAGAAGAAGGGAGGAAGCGAGGGAGGGGAGGAAGGAAAGGAGGAAATTAGGTTTACTTTGTGCTGGAAGTCACAGCCAGGCCTGCTGTAGAATACCTGTTAGTTAACATAAATGGAAACTTTAAGGCTGGCAGTACAGATACAGATAAGAGGCAGTTGCAATCAAAGTGCCCTAACAAGAATTTCAGGGACCACATGTGGGTTTTAGACCAGAGTAGGAGGGCTTATTGTGTGCCAGACCACTGCCTTATTTGGTTGTATGAGTTGTTTTTGGATGTTGACTTGCTAGAATTTAAAAGTCAATGAAGCCAGGCAAAGTGGCCCACACCTGTATTCCCAGCACTCTGGGAGGTTGAGGTAGGAGGATCACAAGTTTGAGACTGGGCAACTTAGTGACTTAGTAAAACCCTGTCTCAAAATAAAAAATAAAAAGTGCTAGAGATGTACATCAGTGTGAAGGCCCTGGGTTTAATCCCTAGTACAACAAAAGGCAATGGGCCCACAACTCTAGACTCCTTTGGCCTAGGGGACATCTCATTGCTTTTATGCTCCCAAGATCACTAAGTAAAGTGAGGCAAATAAACCCTGCACTGTTACCTCATCTATAGTATTTACATGTCTTATCAGCTTCTTTGGGAGAAAACAGAAGCAAAATCAACCTCAATGGGAACTGAGTTGTCAATAATGCCCATTTCTGACACCAGACCAGAATCTGGCCTAGTCACTCTCTAGTTATGGACTAACTTGGTCCTGGGGTTGACTCAGAAGTGAATACTACTGTCCTGTTCCATTCTGAATATCTGGCTTGCCCGGTGAGCTAACATCTACTGAGGACCTTATGGGTACAAGCTTGCTTTCTACTAATGCAACTGTTTACACAGGTGAGTAATCTTTCCCCACCAGAGGATAAAATTTGAAATTCAAGGAGGAGTTGAGATCGCACCATTAAGGGTTGAGGTGTCTTTATACTTCCTCACTGTGGGGAAGGTAGAGTAAGTGGATAAATAGTGATCAAGGGAGACACACAAGCCTCTGATAATCTCACAAATTCTCTAATCCACAGTCTACCTCTTCCTCACAACTTATCCTTATCCCTGGCCCACAATCACTAAGCTGTTGGAAGGTAAATCCCAACTCAGTAAGAAGAGCCTCACATAATGATAGGTGTAACTATGGCTAAGAGTCAGAGATCCTCAGTTTGCTTCCAGTTCTGTTTCTCACTAATTAAAGCATTGTTTAGCATTCATACTGACAGACACTCCGGAGTGGTAACAGTATAGAAAATGTTGACGAATTATGTACATCCATTTGTTCCATTCAGATTGATACCTAGCATTTATATGGCAGCTTGCAGTGAACACACAAACCTTATCTCACTGATTTTCAAAAGAAAACTCTGACATAATTAGAAGAGTTGTTATTGTCTATAACAGAAGAGAAATTAAGCAACTGGTAACTAATATGACAAGTAAAGGCAGTAGGGGACAGGAAATTTAGCAAATAGCTCTTCCTGGCACTCATAGGAAGCAGATGAGTAAAACTCTGACTTAATGGTCTTTCCCAGGGTGCTCCTTTTATAACTTCCAGTGGTTGGGCTTTTTATTTCAATCTGGTAATTTTCAAATTAGAGTCATCATTAAAACTGAAAAAAAATTCAGTTATATATCTGATATCATATAGTTAAGAAGATTTCATCAAATAAGAACTCAGATCTAATACAACAGAACTCATGTTCTTATCACAGTACTTTCCTAAAGCTGCCCTCTCCCTGGGTGCTATTGTTCACATCTCTAGTATGTTAACCACTAAATCTGTCTCCAGCACAAACTTATTTCTTGAGTTGCAGATCAATGCGTACAACTGCCACTAGAAATCTCCACTTGGGTGCCCCATACATACTTCAAGGCTAACATAGTCTGAACTGAACTCATGGATCCTCCAAACCAGCTCCTCTTCAGCAACTTCCATTTTTGGTAAATAGCACCCTAATCCAGTCCACTGATCCAATCAGAAACACGAAATTCCTGTGACATTCCCCACTCCCATGAACAACTAGTAAGCCTTCTCAAGTATTTCCCCTAAACATAACTCCAATCACTCAACCACTTCCTCTCCCCAGTGTCTCTCAATCCTTTATCTTTTGCAAGAGTCTCTGTTGATTTCCTTGCTTCATCTTTTCCTTCCAGTCTCAAGTTCCTCTCTGCCTGGCACAGTGGCCCTCCTAGTCATGGCCCCTGCCTAGCTATCATTTTAGCCTTATAACCATCACATTGTATTCCAGAAAATCTAAAGTATGTACAATTCACAAATGACCACGAACCTTCTGGTTAAATGCACTGCTTCAGTTCAAGACTCAGCTCAATAACTTTTTCACTTGCTCTATGAAGCATTCCACTCCCCTAGAGAAAGTTATTTACTGTCTCCTTTGTAACACTGTTGTACCTTGAATTTGTCACTTATCATCTTGAATCATAATTCTTTGTTCAAATGCCTGCCTCCCCCAACACTTGGGAGATCTTTGAGAACAAACATTAGGCACTATCTAACTTTATATCTGCAGCACTTAGCCAAGTGTTGATAAATGTATATTGAATGTATTCTGAAATTCATCACCAGTGAGTTTTAGACCCTTTGAAGGAAATATAGCAAATCTAGTTCACTCCAAACTCTGATTTTGTACATAATGATACCAAAGCTCAGGGATGATGTAACTTGCTAAGCTACAGAATGACTGGGTAGCAATGGTAATAAAGTGATTCAAATCTCCTAAATGGATTCAATCCTTTATCAGTTCTCTTTCCATGATTCCTCATTGCCTCTGAGATTTAAAGTTGAAAAGGCATTGAGCCTGTCAGTATCTCTGCTTCCACTCATAGACAACGGAAATTACTAATGCCTTCCCTTTCTACAGGATAGGGAATTTATTTTACTATGGTCGAACACTGTCTGTAAAAATCCTTTGACTTCAGAGATACACCACAGCTGAGACTCAGCAGCTCACCACTTTGATTTCAACTTCTCAGTTTACTCTCTCAGTTCCTCTATTGACTTTTCCTCCCATGCAGCCTGCAACCTAGCAGAAGCTAAAGGAAAAAGATTTGCGATTTCCTCTTCCACTCCAACTCCACTTAACTGAGGAGAAAAGTATTGTAAATAAAATAAAACAAAGGTTCCTGTACAGCAGCATTTAAAAAAACATTGTCATCGATTACAAGTTGAGAATGAAAATAAAAGGAGGTTCAAATTTGGAGTCTTGCACTGGAAATGATTATGACACTACTCAGAAACTCTACACCCATCCATATGTGTGTGTATATATATATGCCTGCCAAACCCAGGGTTCTTTTTAAATTCTGATATTCTTTAAATAGATGGGAGATAAATATCACATTTTTCTCTAATATGAAAACTCTAAATTGAGGGAGAGAGAGAGAGAGCGAACAAGAAAAAAGAAAGAAAGAAGAGGAACTAGAAAGTAGAGTCTTGAAGATGGAGGAAGGAGTCGGGGGGAAGAGGAGGAAAGGGAGAAGGGGAATTGAAAATGAGCACAATATGTTATATGCATGTACCAGTTTCCCTAAATGAACATCACTGTTCTATATTACAAGCATGAACTAAAAATAAAAGATGAGAGGCAGGGTTGAGGGTTAACTTGAAAAATAACAATGTCATAAAAGACAAAGAAAAGCTGTGGAAATGTCCCAGATGTAAGGAAGCTGAAGAGTCATGGCAATCAAATGCAATACTTGATCCCCCAGTCCTGGATCCTATACTGGAGGAGAAAGATGCCATGGAGGACATTATTGGGTCAGTTGAAAATGTTGGAATTAGAATGAAACACTAAATAAACATGTTGTGTCAATATTAAGTTGATAATTCTATTGTGATTAGGCAAGAGAATATGTCTATTCTCAGAGAAATGCATGCTGAAGTATTTAAGGGTAAATACCCATAGTGTAACTTACCCTCAAATGGTTCAGAAAAACACTCTGCATATGTGTGTGTGTGTGTGTGTGTGTGTGTGTATGCAGAGAAGATAGGTACGTAAACATATAAATAAGAAAAATGAAGTAAATGTTTACAGTAAGTGAATCTGGGTAAACATATACAGATACTATTTGTATTGGGTTTATTCTTGCAACTTTTCTTCATGTTTGAAAATATTTACGAATAAATAAAAGTAATAGAAGTATTTTTAAATCATGTTTGGACAAGATTTTACATTTGTGATATTTAACAAATTCAACTGCTACATTTCCATCTATCTCTGTCTTCAGTAATCATGTCCCCAGCACTATTTTTTTAAAAAGAAAAAGATAAATGGTCATAATATTTTGTCTAAATATGGTAGTTTATGTCTAGTTCAAAGGAAAGGACATGAACATATAAAAAGGTGGAAATAATAAATGCTGAAGGCCAAATGAATAGCAATGGCAAAAGGGAAGGCAAAATGGAAATTCAGAGATTTCTAGAGGACACAGAATTTGAGTGAGGTGTTTGCACAGGAATTGGATCTAGAAATGAGAAGAAGAGAAAAGGGGATGCTGCAAGTGGAGGGTATGGTGGGAACCCAGGCAGTAAAGTGGGAAAGCACATCTGGTCATGAAAAGTGTGATTTAGGAGGTTTCATTGGGAGCAGGGTGTCGAAGATCAGGGTGTCGAAGATCAGGGTGGAGATGTTGGTTTGGGTCAACTGTAGACACCTGGAAATGTCAGATTATGGAGTTTTGACTTCATTTCCGATGTCAGCAGGCAGCAGGCTCTTAGAAGAGTTGACACCTTTTTCTTCTGGTTCTAAACAGCACAGATAAAACTAGGAGAAGGCTGTGCCAATGCTCATGCAAGAACAACAAGAAGGCTCCAATGTTTGGAAAACATCTATCTTCATAGATCCCACCTTTCAAGAATCCACCTGAAAACAGAGCTATCTTTCAGCAGTTAATTTGATGCCTATGGTTCACAATATGGAGTGCTTTAATCAGTTAATTATATCTTGCTTTTAACACATGATTGTTTTCAACTATGTTGTCAACCACATTGAGGAAATGGAAACTGTTAAAAGCGGATGGAGGGCAGTAGTTTTGGAGATTTATGAGAGGGAGGTCTGAGAGGACATGTGGTCATTAATACTAGTTATGGTATACCATAACTAATGTTAACTAGCGACCAGTAGATAAGGTAATTAATACTAGCTACTATTACAAAACATTTGCATTTTTCATTCATTCAAGTCACAATCTGGTAAGAGTGGGCCAGTTTTCCTTTGAAGCATTCTTCCAATTAGTGACTCAGGAATCCAGGCAGCTTCTATCCTGTGACGCTACCATCATAAACACATGACTGCCGCAGCCAGCGTGGCTCTCGATCTTCGCAGGGTGAGGACTGTGAAGGGAGACGAGAAGGTAAAGAAATGAAGACAAGATACAGAATGCTGGAATCGGGTGGAGCTCTCTCTCCTGTTGGTGAAAAGAAGTGCTCAACAACTGCAGCGCGTTTATTTGTTGATGTCAAGTGAAACCCCTTTGCTTAACAACTACATCACCTCTCACGCTCCATGTTCTCACACTCCACGTTCTTGGGGCTGGAACACTTACTTGCCTCAGGCAATCCATGCCTTAAGCTCAGCACGCATGAACCATCTCCAGCTCAGATGCTCCCCAACACATGACCTCCAAAATCACCACAGAAGAGAAAGATTGAGAGGGATGATCACACAAGGATTTTGGTGGCCAGGTGCAGAGATGAGGTTTATCACTTCTACCCACCTGCTGGCGCCAAATCATGTGGACTCAACCGGACTGCAAGAGCTATTAGAATATGTAGTTGTGTTGTGTGCCTGGGAGGAATGGAATTGTAAGTGTCCTAGCCTGGAGGTCCCTCAGTAGCTGACCTTGAGACAAGGATATGGGCACTAATAGTGAGGTGAGCACCTGTAATCCCAGCACTATGAGAATGAGGCAGGAGGATCATGAGTTCAAGGCCAGCCCATCCTACATGAATTCAAGGCCATGCTAGACTACATAGTGAAACCCTACCTCAAAACACACACAGACACACACACACACACACACACACACACACACACACATGCATACATACACATAGATAAAGTTTAGATGAACAGGAATCTCAGTATAGCAGGAAAGGGAAGGAAGCCAATACAGCATGCATTAATTGGCACACTCTGGGCACCTCAGGCTCAATTCCACCGAGGACTTCTGGGATAATCTATAAAACAGCCCTCAGTTATTTACCCTGAGAAATGAAAGAACTGAGCTATTTATCTACCAACCCCTGTCATTCAATGGATGAGGGCTTATCCCTGGGAAATTAACTCTGGCATTTATGGCTAGTCAAGCAAGCAGCAGTGGCCAGTGAAAGTCCTCAGGCAGAGTCATATGTGCTGCCCTGTGAAGTAGGTGGTGTGTAAAGAACAGTAAGTGCTGAATGCCTGTGAAAGGGACAGCAGCAACTAAGGTGAGCATTTACTAGTATCTTCCAGGCCCTCTCTGCCTCACAGATTACTCTCAGTGCTCATTAGAGGCCCAAACGTGGCCTAAAGTCATAACTCTTGGGTATATCCTAGAACTGCATATTCAACAAGTTACCCAGATGGGTTCAAGTTAGTCTACAATAAATGAGCATTTGGAAATACCTCTCATTCTCTACTCAAACCTTCATCATTTCACTTTTTTCAAAACTGTGCTAGTGAAACTTCTCCATAAGGTCACCACCAGCCTCCCACTTCAAACCTCATGGTCTCCTCAAGTCCACAACTTAGGCATTTCCTGGATGTTACTATTTACTTCTTGAAACACTCTTCTTTCTTCTGTGATCCCCTGCCCTCCTAGTGCTTTCCCTGCTTTTCTGGGTGTTCTCACTGCACCTAATAACCAAGAAACTCACTCCTTCTTGGAGGCCCACAATTGTTTCTGATTATCACACCCAGCCTTTGAGAAGAAACCAAGAAATGGTAGGATAATTTATTGGTAATGCTACTTGGAGCTATGTGTTGAGAATTCCAAGGCTTCATGGTCAATTAGTTATGTCTGCCTTGGGTGTCAGCATAGGGTAGGTTGAATTCAGATATTACTCAACTCTGCTATAGATGATGCTCAAATTGCCACCTTCCATGACCTCCCTTGACAATCTCATCCATTCCCAAGGTGTTAACTATTATTTCTGTATAGATGATACCTAAATATACTTTTCTATTCAAGACCTCCCTCAAGAGTTCCAAACCCATTTTTCCAACATGGGGACATGTTAACTTTGATATTTGTTTTTTCATTATGCTCTCTTTCATCTGCATTCTGCATGTCACATAATGGCTTTATCATCTTTCAAGACATCCCAGTTTAAAACCTTGGTGGTATCTTCACTTCCTTAATATCTCCTGATCACTTTTCCCTATCATTTATCATAGTGCTCAGTAAATTGTATTAGAATTAGTTGTTTACTCGCCATCTTCCCTAAAACACTTTGAATTCTCTGAATAAAAGAACCAGATCATAATCATCTTATATCTTCAGCAATGAGAACTGTTTTTTGCAGAAAGTAGACACTGAGTATAAGCCTGGTGACATACTGAAATATATATATATATATATATATATATATATATATATATAGTGTATACACATGTGGTCAATTAACTAATGGTCAATGTGTAACACCCAGTTGAACTGAATCAGCATGGTGCTGAGTGTGGAAGGCCCACCTGAGGATTGTTGCCAACAGCATAAAAGGAGAACTAGAGGTGAAGGTGGTCTGCTTTTGATTCTCCTGGAGAAGTTTGTCATGTTGGTTTTTCTGATATAAACTCGCTGAGGACTTCTGTGGTTCTCTTTGGGGCAGCTCTGGCCCTTACCATGAGCATCGCTTCCGGGCTCCAGTACAGATCCCTCAACCTGCTTGCACAGATCCTTCATCCCACTGGTGCAGACTTCTTAGCTTCCGCCACTGATTTTCGGACCTTCCCAGTTCAGATTCTTGATTCAGACATGCATGAGATGTTCTCGTAGGCTCTACGCCTCCAGCTGGACTCATGGAGGACATTGCCATGGGCTCTAGGTCTTTAGCTGGACTCGTGCAGGACATTACCCGAGGATCCAGGCCCTCAGCTGGATTCTTTGGGTCTTTGGTGTGTGGACAGATCTGCGTTCTTCTGCATTTGACTTTTTGGGTAAATATTACAAAATAATCCTACAAATTACATGTCCTGTATTAAACCTATTTCCTTGCAAATCCTGACTACAACAACATATATATATATATATATATATATAATTTAATTATAAATTAAAGATTTTTTCCTTTTTAACTATGCAACTCTTCCACCCCACATCTCTAATTAATCACTAAGCTCTGTCTACTCAATTGCTCCCTCCATATATCCTTGTAATATTCACATAGAAACTTATCACTGGAAAAACCCATAGGGACATAAAATAGGTCATTGGTTGCCACAGGTTTGGAGCAAGGAGAATAGAGAGTGACTATAGATATAGGGTTACTTCCTAGAGTGATGAAAATATTCTGGATTTAGTGCTGATGGTTGCACAACCTAATAAAAATGCTAAAACCCACTGAACTATAAACTGTAACATGGTAAATTTGATGGTATGTGAATTGGCATATCAGAGTTGACATGAAAGTGATTATATTAGATCTATAGCCTTTGTTTACACTGATTTTGAGACTTTAAAATGAACATATTCTTAAATATTTAGAAAAGATTAAAATTCTCCCTTTAAAATTACTTTTCTTTAAAATGTCACATCTATGCATGCAGTGAAGGTTAAATTCTTTGCCAGGTTGTCCAGGCCCTTTCTGAGCATGCTTTGACAGACATTCACCTTTCACTCTATATTACTTTCCATTCCTGACTTCAGCTACTTCAGATTTCTCCATTCCCTGAATGTACCCTGGGTTTTCTGTCTCAGAGTCTTTGTTCCCTGCCACTGACATTCACCTCTTTCTTTTTCTCTCATGCCTAGCCTGAAGGAATATTTCCAGGACTAGAGCAAATCTCTCTTCCTCAAAGAGACAGTTAAAATGTTTCTTTCTTTTTGGGTCTGTTAACACTTTATTTAGCATCTGTTTTTACAGCATTAATATCATGTTCCCATATTTTATAATCAGTTGTATATTTTTGTTAAGCCAATTCACCTTTGATTCCTCTAAAATCCACAGCAGTTAGAGCAGATAGTCCATAAAACTTTGCTTAACTTTGGGCTTAAATTTCTGAGAAAAAAGTGCAAGTCCACACTTATACATTGGCTCAGTCAACAAATATTTAGAAATCACGTGTTACATGTCAGGCAGTACTACCCAAGTCAAAAAGTATCTCTGCTCTCTTAAAATATATATGGTCTTGCTATGTTGTAAAGGTGGCCTCAAACTCTTGGCTGCAATGATTCTCCTGTTTCAGCCTCTTGAGTAGTATATTGCTGTATTTTTATTCATGTAGGATGCACAGAGAATGCACACAAATCTTAAGTATATACCTCTATGGCATTTTATGTGTGTATATACCCATGCGACCACCACGCATATCAAAGTATAGACTATTTTCAGCACCCCGATCTCCCTCCCTGTCAATGTTCTCTTACCCACAGGAAACCAGTAGTCCAATTCTTACCCTCACGGATTAATTTTGCCTTCTTTAAATGGAATCACAGGATATGTTGTTTTGTGCCTGGCTACTTTCATACATCCCCATTTCTGTGAAATTTGTCCATGTGGCTGTAACAGAAATTCACTCTTCATAGTTTGGTATGATATTCTGTTGAATATTCCACAATTTGTTCATTTTCCTGTCAATGGACACTTAGTTTGGTACCAGTTTTGGACTTTCATAAATTAAACTTGTAAATACTCTTAGACATAGCATTTGACAGACATAAGCTCTTATTCCTCTTGATCTCTACCTTGGAATGGAGTTGCTAGGTCATAAGTGGCTTTAGTAGATACTGCCCAACAACCACACCAGAGGGGTGAAGCCAACTTACACTCTCACCAACAACATATAAGACAACTTTTTCTTTTAAATCCGGTAATGAAAAAAGTGATGTGGAGAGTTAAGATCATATGATGATTCTACTTTGGATTGGGTGACCAGGCAAGGTGAAATGTAAGCTTGAGACATGAATCACAAGAATCTGTCCATCTGCAAGTCAAGAAAAGAGCATCTCAGGAAATGTGTAAAACCACAAAGTCCCTTGGGCAGGAAGTAACTCAACCTGTGTAAGGAACACAATGGAATCTAATAGCCTTAGAGTCAGTAGGGAAGAGAAAATAACAGATAGTGTTATTGAGCAAGCTGCTACAATAGGTGACTGGAGCATAATTCTGTGCAGAATTTATAGTATTAAATACATGCTTCAGAACTGTCCCACCCAAGAGCCAAGAGAGCTGGAGGATTTATCTACTCTTGCTTTCCTCATTGCTGAGATAAAATATGGTATACCCACAACTCTTAGGAGGAGAGGTTTATTTTGGCTCATAGTTTGTAGAGTTTTCAGTTTGTAGTTACTTGCTCCAAGGCAGGGCAGCGTGGCAAAGGGACAATGCAGAAAAGAAACAGAAAGATCAAGGAAGGAGGGAGGGAGTTAAATCCTTCCAGTACACGCACCCAGTGGCCCACTTCTTCTGAGCAGGCTTCACCTCCCAGATCACATTTAGCTATAAACTCATCAGTAGACTCATCCAGTAAATAGTATCACACCCCCATGATCCATTAGCCCCTAGATATAAACCATAACATGTACCAACACCCATAGTCATTGGTTGAGGATTGCTACTGACAGATTAGAGGTATGGATATTAATACCTCAGAAGCATTTATTTAGTTCACAAGTCTGTGGGTTGGCAATTTAGGCCGGGCTCACATGGGCAGTGCTTCTGATCTCAACCGAATCCACAACTCACTCAAGAGTCTTACAGTCAGCTGCAGCTCAGTTGATCTAGAATAATCTCAGTTGCAGTGACTAGAGTGACTCAGTTCTGCTCTTCATATCTCATCTTTCAGCTGGGTATCATGGGCATGCTCTCATGCAAACACAAAAGAAGAGAAAGTGAATGAAAAGCACTCAAGGCCTGGACTCATAAGTGGCCCACCATCACTTTCGCTACATTATTTTGCCCAAAACAAGTCATAAGGCCAGGCCAAATTCAAGAGGAGAGAAAATAATGGTTACTTTTTAGTGAATGAAATGCCAAGTTTGCTTGATAAAGGATATAAATACTAGATGAAGTGAAAGACTAAGGTCATTAATGCAATCTATCATACTTTAATACTTGTTTGTTTGTTTGTTTGTTTTTGTACCAGGGATCAAACTCATAACCTCGCACTTGCCACCAGGCAGGTGCTTAGGCCACTGAGCTAAATCCCCGGCCCTATATTTTGAGACAGGGTCTCACTATGCAGTTCAGGCCGGTGTTGAACTCACTTTGTAGCCCAGGCTGGTCTCGAACTCACAATGATCCTCCTGCCTCAGCCTCCCAAGCGCTGGGATTAAAGGTGTGCACCACCACTCCAGGCTTTTAATACTTGTTTTTTTACTTACAAGGTTAAGTATATTTTGTACATCAATCATACCTTGCTAAAGTGATTTCAAAATGAAGATTGACCTGGATGTGGTAGTGTACACCTGTAATCCCAGGACTGTGTGAGGTGAGGCAGGAGGATCATAAGTTTGAGCCCATCCTAGGCAACTTAGTGATTTAGCAAGACCCTGTCTCAAAATAAAAAAAGACTTGGGGTATAGCTCAGTATGAGGCCTTTGGTTCAATCCCCAGTACTGCAAAGAAGAAGAAAGAGGAGAAAGGGGAGTGGGAGGGAGAGGGGGAGGGGCAGAGAAAGAGAGAAAGAGGAAGAGGAAGAAGAAAAGAAAAAGAAGAAGAAGAAGAGGAGGAAGAGGAGGAGGAGGAGGAGGAGGAGGAGGAGGAGGAGGAGGAGGAGGAGAAGAAGAAGAAGAAGAAGAAGAAGAAGAAGAAGAAGAAGAAGAAGAAGAAGAAGAAGAAGGTTGAGTATATGTTCCCTTCCCTTTTCAATTTAAAGTTTCTGTACCTTAAAACACTCGAACATATAAAACAAGTAGCACTACTTTTTTTAATTATTAGGTTTTACTTTGATTCTTTGTTTCTATATATATGTAGATAGTAAAAGGGGATTGTAGAAAGTATGATTTTACCCATAAATGTCCTGTGCAAACATTAAAAACAAGATTATTAGTCACTGACATAAGATTCATCTTGAACACAAGTTAGATTAAATCATAACCTTGAAGTTTATTTACTTTATTTTGGAGAGAAGAATGTTATTCCTATATCTGATGTCTTCAATGGAAGAGTGGCGGTACAAGGGGTACTTGCATTGTGTGTCACTTATGAAAGGGAACAAAGGAGCCTCCACTATTACTGCTGTTGCCATGGCCATATCATATTAAATCAGGATGGAGGAGGATACTAAACCAGCTCTTCAAACAGGGTGTCTCCTCATAAGACATCTCTGCCAATGACATCAGCAGGAACATTGAGTACAGAGTGTCCACTGGAGAGAATGTACAAAATATTCAAGCTGATGAGGATCCTATGAATCAAATGGCCCTGCTGTGCCCTGCTCAATACTATTTCTGTCTTGCATGAGGTTTGTGCCCTGAATTTGATTTACTAGCTATAACACCATTCACCCACAGTGCAGTGTGTGGATTCAGAAAGCGCCTCAAATTAGGAACCAAAAATCCAATACCGTACAATTGAAGCATATTGATGTGAAACAGGTATAAACCCATAGACAGGAAGAAGGATGTGAAGGTAGTGCATTTCTAATGTCCTAATAAGGGACAATGAACAATGAAGAATGGTACTTAAGAAGCCAGCTTACCCAGACAATCTCAGGTTTGAGTCTAAACTCTGTCACTTTTCACTGCATGACTTCAGCCTCTCTAAGCCTCAGTTTGTTTATCTAAAAAAAAATGGGACTACTGTCAAAACAATCTCAGTAGTTTAGTGGAGGGAAAAATCCCAATGCTAAAGCACTTTGAAAGTAAGAATTCAGTAAATATGAACTTTAAATTTGTTATCCAGAAAGGACCTAGGAAGTCAGGTAATTCAAGCCCCTCAGAGGATGAAAAACAAAGCCACATAGAAGGCAGAAGTCCCTGGCAGTTACACCACTGGTGGCATGACAGAGCTGAAAAACCCAAGGCTTTCTGAATCCAGCGCCTCTCCACATTATCTCTTCACCAGTTCACAAAACAGAGCTCCAAGTCAGGTGTGATGGCGCACACCTATAATCCCAGCACTCAGGAGGCTGAGGCAGGTGAATTGCCATGAGTTCAAGGGGAGTCTGGGCTACATTGTGAGTTCAAGGTCAGCCTGAACTACATAGCAAGACCTTATCTCAGGGGGAAAAGTGGCTTTAGTAACTAGCAGAGGGTTTTCCCCTTTCCTCTGCACAGTCACAACTCAAGCACAGGAAACTGAAAGACAGAGAATTTTCTAATAAGGTACTTGCTGCCTGCTCACTTTAATCTGCTGCAAGTGTCTCTGGGAAATAAAATATTGACAGGTTTGTCCAACAGCTGCTCAGCCTAGAGACCACAGCTTATTTTGGTCCATTTATGTTAACTCATCTGTCTTAAACTCTTTGTTAGTGACTCACCACATACTGCTACCAAAAATATGCACCAAAATCTAAGAATCATTCATATGAAGGGCAAATCTTTTCCTTAAAATAAATTTCTGCCGTCTTGTTTTTATGAAGTTTTTCCTTCCTCCCACCTACACATCACATCTTCTTCCCTCCTTTCTTCCTTCTCCATCTTTGATCACCATCAGTGGCAAGAAAGCTATGTGATATGATCGAGAGAATCCTAGAAAGGTCATCAGAAGACCTGGTTCTGGTACTGACCCAGCATTCTTTAGCTGTAAAAACCTATCAAGTCATCACTGGCAGGAATTCATTTTTCTTTCCCACAATTTGGGAAGTTGTATTAGCTCCACAGTTCCCACCAGCATAGTACCAAGAGCTTCCTTATTGCTTTCCCTTGAAAAATTCTAAGTTAGAAGGATTTCCATCTCCCATGAAAACTGCCTTTTAAAATTAAAAATTAATACCCCCCATTTTCTAATAATTGTAGATGTAAACAGCCTAATTAATATATATTACAATTAATAATAAGTAGAAAATAAAAATACTTAAAGGATTAAACTGGTTTATTTGCCAAGGTTGCTACTGTTTCAAATACTGTGCCCAGATTTATCATGGGAAAATATGCCATATTAGTCTTACTGAAATATTGAAAACAGTTCATATATTATGCTGGAGGCCTAAAAATAGACAGACATGGGAAGTGCGCACCAACATCAGGATGATCCTAATTTACAGGGAAAAGGAAAAAGAAGGAGATGAGGGAGATGGCCTCCATACATATCTGAAATATCTCACTTAAGGTCTGGCACAAAACAGGAAATTGTTAACATGTTAAATTTGACTTGATACATGAGTGTCAATCATTAAAATTATTCTTTCTTTTGATTTGTTAAATATTCCAAAATTGAATAAATTTAAAATAAGCTTATCAGTTGAAATTTATACAATACTGGTAGCAGTGTACAATGATATAACCACTTTAGAAATTTGGCAGTTTCTTAAAAAGTTAAACTTATACCTACCATATGACTTAGCAATTCCCTTCCAAGGCACAGACCCAAGATGCACGAATATGTACTTTCACCAAAAAAGACATGTATGAGAATGTTTATACCAGCTATGTTCAAAATAACCAAAAATAGGAAATAGCCAAAATGTCCATCAATAAGTGAAAGGATAAACAAATTGTGATATACTCATACAATAAAATACTACTTAGCCGTAAAATGAAGAAAAATGTTTTCCAATAATATAAATAAACCTCAAAAAATATGCTGAGCCAAAGAAGCCAGATACATGCTGCGTGATTATATTTGCATTAAGTTCTAAACCAGGCATAAGAAATCCACAGTGATACTGACCAGAGCAGCAATTGCTACTATGGAAGGAGATTGCCTGGAAAGTGGCACTGGGCAGTTTCTTGAGTGAGAGACATATTTTGAAGAAATATCTTGATTGGAGTGATTGATTACATAGGCTTTTACATTTCCCCCTAAAAAAAACTCTTCAACTTATACATTTCAGATTTGTACATTTTACAGCATATAAATTTTACTTCAATTTTAAAAACCACCTAAAGCCTGTAAACTCATGCCCTATCTTCATGGACTCCCAGGAGATCTGGGGATGTAAGTGCAGCAACGAATTTTGGATTCAGGACCCCTGCATTCATTTTTACCTCTGAACAACATAGATGTTCACTTTCTATATTGTTCTTCACTCTCATTACAAATGGGATCTTTCTTTGAGGATGTCTTTCAAAGATGATGTGTTCTAATGGAAAGAATATGGGCCTCAGAAACAGCCGGAGCCTGGATTTGAGCCTGTACTCCAGGGCTCACTGACTGTGTGACTCTGGGCAAGGAAGTGACCTCTTTGAGTTTATTTTCTTAACCTTACACAGGAAAGTACAAAGCCTACTTCCCAGGGTTATTCGGAAGATTAAATTAGATCATAAGCAAAAGCATATTTCACACAGCCAAGTTCAGCGCAGATGCTCCATACATTCTGGTTTCCTTTTCTTCCTTCCTTTACTTTTTATAGACCTCCACAGAACGGAAGCTTCATATCTCCTCCATCATCACAATTTCAATCCTGAATATATAGGAGCAGCCTCCTTGTTCCCCCTCAACTGCAGCAAACAAAATGGCTATTCTTGGGTCCTAACAAAGGGGCTGCTCCTCTGAGTCCCATGATTTCAAGGATCCTGATCTGAATCTACCCTCCTCTAGCCACAACCTTCCTCACAGATCAGGAGTCAGTAGAATGAAGGGCCATCCAGAGTCTGTGCCCATTGCAACTACATTTTGGGTACCAGGACCCCAGAACACACTGTCCAAATGACCAAGAGCTTCCTTCCAGGGCTGACCTGAGCTCCTTCCATGGTCCATCTTTCCAAGAAAGACCATCATGAATATGCACATTCCCAGGTCCAAGAAGCCATCAAGGGCAACTGTTTGGAGGCATAATGGACAGAGGTTGGACACACAGACAGGGCCTTCACCCACATTTCACGGGACCCATCCAGGTAGTGAGAGGCTCCTGGGCTGAAAAGAGAAAGAAAGATTGACCTTAGACTAGGCCCAGGAGCCAGGGCTCACAATATACTACCAAGTTCTGGTGCAGGCAGGACACTTAGGAGACCAAGAATTCTAAATCTGGACATGAATTTCTAGGCCAACACAAATAAATATCAGTCAAGGTAAGATACAAAATACATTTTACAAATTTTAACATTTAAAGAGAGACTCTGTGGGCTTCCATTTTCACCCTTGCCCTAGACCTCCCAAATGTTAGGGATAGGCTTACCCAGCATACTCCCCTCTTGGGGCCTTTGCTCTTGCTGTTCTTTTGCCTAAAACACTCTCTCCCTCTTCATTTTTCTGACCATCATGTTTTAAAGGGCTCCCCAAAAGGCCTAAGGGTGTATCTTGGTTGCAATGTGCATGCCTAAAATAGCTCCCCAGCTCGCATGCTTCTGCGCTTTGTTACAATTTCTTTTTCCTATTACAACTCACTATTTTGTTTATTGTTCGACTCCTTCATTAGAGCCTAAATTCCAAACCATCAGATATATTTCTGCCTTGTTTACTATTGTATTCCTAGCATCCAAAATAGTGTCTGGTACATAGGAGGGGCTAAAGAAGATATGTATTGAATTAATGCATGAATGATTTGATGAATGGATTTCAATTCCCAGGCCTTAGTCTCTATGCTAATCCTACTTTTTCACCATGTAAAAACTGAGAGAGAGGGAGAGAGAGAAAGGAGCCCAGAAAGGAACAAAACAAAATAAAAATTTTTACATAGGCTAGTTCGCTTACATTTCAGATTGTTTCAGTTTTAATAAACCTGTTGAATATAGCCTTCCATTATTTCAGCTCTCTTGCTCTATTTTTACTACTGTCTGTTCTTATTATAGAGAATTCCAGACCCTTGACATCCTCTACTTTGTCTTCATCTATCAAACTTCACCTGCTTCCATCTCCCTTCCTCTTGTACCTGGACCAGCAAAGCCCCTCCCCCCAACCATTCCTGTGTCAATACTGTCAAATACCTCATGCTTCCACCTGGCAAAACCCTAACTCTGGCTAAAATCAAATAACATTTCTATTTCTACCCTTGAGTTACATCACAGTATAATAAATTAAGAGGTAGCAAAATGCTCTAAAAATGTAGTCATTTCTTTCCTGGCCAAAACTCTTTCCTACCAACTATTGCACATTCTTTACATGACTAAAATTAAAGATGTAAGTCTTCTGTGGTATTTAATTAGCAATCTGGCAGGAAAAAAATGCTGCTCTACTTTCATTCACAAATTTTAGTTTAATTACATTCCATAACCTTTTCCAAGCCAAGATGGTTGGGTTCAAATCTCTGGTTAAGAAAACCTAAGGTAAATCTTACATCACTTTTGAAAAGCCTGAAATCCACAACTCACACTATCAACAAGTGTTCGTTCTTTTCTTTCTTTCCCCCTTCCTGCTCCTCCTCCTCCTCCTCCTTCCCTGCCTCTCTCTCCGGTTACCATAACATACCTTCTTTAGCTCTGCTTTGCAATCTACTTATATAAATTACTGATCTCTTTTCAGAAGAGAATTAACAATAAAAAGCAGATCACAAATTACAGTTAAGTAAGAGGAATATGTTTAAGAGACTATTGTACAATATGTGAATACAGATAACAATATATGGTATTCTTTAAAATACTAAGAAAGTAGGTTTTAAGTATTCTCACCACAAAAAATACAAATGAGTTAATACATGTTACTCAATTTAGCCATTCAGATATATATATAGATGTTTTGTCTATTTAAAAATAAAATAAAACATTAAAATTTTACCACAGGTTTGAGGTTGTACAGTGGTAAAGCACTTACCTAGCAAGCATGAGGTCCTGGGTTTGAGCCTCAAAATCTCCCAAAAATGTACCTCAATGAGTACTAATCTAGAGTAGATAGGGTTAAGAAGTTCTAGTGTGTTATTGCACAATACAGTCATTATAGATAATTACAATGTACTGTGTAATTCAAAAGACTAGAAGAAAGGATGCTGAATGCTTTCACTAGAAAGACATAATAAATGTTTAGTATATAGGTGTGTTTACCCTGATTTAAGCAAAACATAACATGAAGCTAGGGATATAGCACACTGGATATAACTTGACTAGCATGCATGAGGCTTTTGGGTTCAAACCCTAGCATCTCCCCCACCAAAATGCACAATGTGTGCCTGATTTAAGATATCCTGTGGTACTCCATAAATATGTACAATTTTATGCTTTTTTGTATCTGTTAAAAATAAATTTAGATTTTAAAAGAAAGCAATATTGTATATATACTATGATTGCTACTGTAGAAGTATAAATGTGTATGAGCAAAGAATATATGGCAATAAACAGAAATGATAGTAGTGGTATTAGGCATTTTATTTCTTTTCTGTAAACACTCTTAGATGTTTTATTGTTTTTACAACCAAAAGTGAAGACAGGGTAGAGAAGAGGGAGAGAAAGCTAAATTTACTGCAGAGAGGCTATGATATCTTTTGAATTTCAAATCAGCATTTGTTCCATTGTCATCTAAAAGCACCATCTCTCTGACCTTTAGTAAATCTCCTAAATAAGTCAAAGTGGTCACAGTAGAACAATTTTAATCCTGCTTTTGTCATATGTACCCTACTTATTACAAATGTCTTACCAGCCTTTATTTAAATATCAAAATACAGAAAATTTTAAACATTTTTTCATGAATCTTAGTATGAATCAAGTTGCAACAGAAAGTAACTATTAAATTGTCATAAAAATACAATATTTTAAAGATTATAAATAATAAACAGATTGCTAAAATTACATGCATACTGCTTTTCCAATGATAACAACAGAAGCACAGAATCAATTAAAGCCCTTTTGATGGTTTACATTAGGATCATGATAATTTGTTTTACCTGACTGCCTCCATGATTTTCTAAATTTTTATAATTGACATTTACTGCTAAACACTGTGCGATTACTATTCTTTTATTAACTCATTAATATCTTACACAGGTCTTATGAAGTAGATACTAATTTTGTCTCCTTCATTTCACACATGACAAAGCATCTGTGAGGTGAAGCTTGCTGAAATACAGAATTCACAATTCAGAACAACCTACAGGTACTCTATTAAGAACATGATAGGGATGCTTTATTTTGTTGGGTAGTTTACAAATAATTTACATTTTAAATTTTTCTAATATTGCCTCAGAACTAGGGATGCACCTCTCTTTATTTTGATTCCCTTTATATTTCTACAACTTTCATGAAAAGTGTCAACTTTCTTATTTTTTATTAATATATGTTTACCATACATAATGATAGCATTCATCATGGGAAATTTTTACCATAATGCACCTCAATTCTTTTTTCATATTCCCCTCCCCTCCCTTCAACCCTTCTTCCCCTCCTCATTTACGAAAGCTTTGTTTCCATATTTTCCTTCCATTCTCTTTTTTAATCCCTTTTCTCTTCTTTTCCTGCTCCCTTCTCCCTCCCTTGTTCCACTTCCCATTTGAACAAGCTCTTCCCACTTCCCAGTATCTATCCTCCATTGTGCTCCCAATTTGCCCTTTGAGTTTCTCACACAAGGAAAACAATATGATATTTAAATTTGTGTGTCTAAATTGTTTCACTTAAATAGCGTTTTGAGATGTATCTATTTACCTAAAAATGCCTCATGTATCCTTCTTTATGTCATAGTAGTATTCCATTGTATACAAATACCACATTTTCTTTATCCATTCATCTGTTAATGGCATATGGGAGGTTCCCAAGATTTATCTATATCAATTGTGTTGTTATAAACATGGGTATGCATATATTACCATAGTATGATGCTTTTATTTCTTTCAGGAAAATAATAAAACCTCTAGTTTCAGTTTTTTGAGGAATCTCCACACTGCTTTCCACAATGGTTGTATCAATTTACACTTTCACCAACAGGGAAGAAGGGTTCCTTTTTCCCTACAGCCTTGCCAACGTTTGGTATTGGTTGATTTTTTGAGTGAGATGAAAATTCAGTGTTATTTTAGTTTGCATTTATTGAACGACCAGTGATGTTGAACATTTTTTCATATTTATTTGCTGTTTGTACTTCTTCATCAGATAAGTGTCTATTCATTTCAGAGGCCCATTTTTGGATTGCTTCTTTAAATTGAGGAAGTCTTAACTTTTTGAGTTCTTTATATATTCCAAATATTAGTTCTTTGTCTGAGGAGTAGCCAGTAAAAAATTTTGCCCAGGCTGTGGGTTATCTCTTCATTCTATTGCGGGTGTTTTGTTTTGTTTTGTTTTGTTTTTGCTGTGCAGAAGCTTTTTAATTTGATGTGAACCCAGTTGTTGATTCTTTGTAATATTTCCTGTGCAATTAGAGTTTTGTTCATAATCTTTGCCTATGCCTATGTCTTCAAGAGTTTTACCTTCTCTATCTTCCAGGAGAGATTAAGTGTTTCTGTTTTAGTATTTAGATCTTTGATCTAGTTCAATTTTAGTTTAATGCATGGTGAGAGATAAGGTTCTATGTTTAATCTTCATCATGTGGAAAGCCAGTTTCCTGATTCTGTCAATAAACTTTATTCATGATAAATGTAAAAAAAAAGAAAGAAATCAAATAACAACATTCTGGAAAGGCTGGGGGGGAAAGGAACCCTTCCACATTGTTGATGAGAATGTAAACTAGTACAACCATTATATAAATCAGCATAGAGATTCAAAAAACTTAAATCAAAAATTCCATTCAATTCAATCCAGATATTCCTTTCTAGGTATGTTTCTAAAAAAGTTAAAGATATCATATTATAGTTATATATGCATACAATTCATAATAGCTAAATCTTGGAAGCAGCCTATATGTCCATCAACACACAGTAGACAAAGAAAATATGGTATTTATACACAATGGAGCACCACTCTGCTGTAAAGAAAGATAAACTTCAGTTGTTTGTAGGAAAATGGATGCACCTTGAGACCATAATGCCAAGTGAAATAAATCAAACACACAAGCTTAAATATTGTATGGCTTCTCTTATATGAGAAACCCAGGATATAAATCAAGAACAAGATAAAATCTGGATAATAAAAAAAGAGAGATAGATATTTTGCAGAAGCAAATGGACATAACAAATGAAGAAAGGGGTGAGAGGGGAGGGGGAGGGGATGAAACAAAGAAGATGTGTTTTGCACACATACCAGCTCCTATGAGGAATGTAATCATTATGTACTGCAAGTATGTGCTAATAAAAAATAAAAAGTTACAAAAAAAACAAAAGCATAGAGCTCAGAGGCTCAATTCTTGCAGAGGGAAACTTCATTTTAAAACTGGTACTAAATCTTTACACTTAGAGAAAATGCAAGGAAAGGGCTTTATCATTCTCTTTAGGTCTACGTTCACAACAAACCCAGAGTTTCAGTAAACAAATAAGGCGAATAATCTATTTATGATAACATTAATTTCATGAGGTTACTTCCTAATCGAGACAAAAATAAACCCTAGACATAAGTGCATCTTGCTTGTGGCTTCTCCATAAATAAAATTGCAAATCAATAATCATGTTCATTTCCTGAGCAATGCCTTGATTATTGCTCTACATTCTTGCATAGAAATATGAGCAAAAAGTAAATAAAATTTAATTAAGAATATTCCAGCATACCAGTAGATATAGTTGGATGTATCTTTCTTAGCAAATCCACTATTGTTATTTTATTTTATTTTATTTTAGTGCTGAGAATTGAATCTTTGGCCTCGTTTATGCTAAAGATACACTCTAGACCGAACTACACCTCCAGCCTATACTACTGTTATTTTAAAACATTTTTTTCAAACCTACATGCTTGCCTATTTTAAGGAAATCTTTAAGAGGTAGAAATAAATTGGTAGAGTTAAATATCACTGAGCTTTCCAGTAGGGAATCATTCTGAGTTATAAACTCATTAGCTGAATTACCAATAGTAACAGAGATCTACTACCATTCCAATTTCTCCAAGAGCAAGTTGTTTATTATTTCATTTATGTATGTATTCCCTTATTTGCAATGAAATTTTTTGCAAAAATAATGAAAGAGAGTCAAAATAAAAAATTAAGTTTATAAATCACAAAGCAACATTTGTAAAAGGAGCGGCAAGTGAATGTGTCACCTCTTTAGCATGATACTGTAGTCTTTCCTTAGGTGGCCCACTTACATCCCATGTAAGTGTAAGGCTGCATTATTAAGTAATAAAGCATGAGCAGAATGAAGGATGATGCAATCATTCATGCTTACCACATTGTGCTGTTTGAGCTAAAGTCAAGGGACTTCTATATCATTAAGTGTTTTATTCAGCAACAACAAGGAATCTTGGAAGATTTTTCTATAATTCTCATTTTTAAATAAAAGCCAAAGAAAAAGAATAATTTCTAACAGTGCAGGAATCTGTTGGCACACACATACATAACTTTCAAATAAAATGTAAATCATATGTGAGGGAATAATGCTAGTTCCAGAGATAGAATGAAAGTGATTCCTCAACTATCTGTGGTGTGCTTCTAGGGGCACTGGCATTCAGTGTGGGACACTGGGTTGCTCTGGGGTTCTTGATACTTTGAGGTTCCTGTGTTTTGGGGAAGGGTTATAAAAGCAGAATAATCTAATGTGCCTTTTCAGTATGCACTTGAGTTATTTAAAAGATAATATATGAAAACACAGATGAGAGATGAGATTTTTTTACTGCTGATATGAGCTAATCAAGTAGGCATAAATCAATGTTTTTCTAAAAACAAGAGACACTCTCAGTAGCAATTACTGTCACCAAAATATCCCAATATGCATCAAGATTTTATTTCTCCAGTCATGAGAAAAAAGAATGAGTGAATGAGAGAATGAGGAATAATAAAATAAAAGGAATTCATTCCATTTCTTTTATACTTTTACTATTTTGTTCTTCTGAGATTTATATGTGATACTATAAGAAAGAGGAAGTAGTCAATTATTTTCAGCAATACCATGGTATACTAAGACCAGATTATTTCCCAACTTTACTACCTTTTCCTAAAGTACTTCATTGTCATTGCCCAATGACAGGGTTCCCTAAAGAAATACACCAAATGTTCATTAAACAGGAGAGTTTATTGTCTCTCAGTGGCCTGCTGAATTCTATGGTGAGATAGCCTAAAAGGAAATTTAGAAATTTAGAAGATGTTTGAAACAATAATTTTAAGTAGATTCTTATTCCTATTGTTCTGAAAATGTTTTTCTAACTCAGATTTCAGGTTTTAATTAAGTCATCCTTAAGATTTCTGATTTGGGTGAGATAACAGCATCATATAGTATAGAACTAAACGGAACCTTGAAAATCATTAGTCTAACCTTTTTATTCCAGAAGATGAAACAAGCCCAGAAAGATGATTTACTGAAGTCACAGAACTAACTAATAGCAGAGGAAATGAAAAAAATTAGACACAGAATGTTAAATATCACATGGTTTCTCTTATATGAGAAACCCAAAGTATAAATAACTTAAAGAGAAAATAAGAGATTATAGGAAACAGGGAGGTATACTTCATGGAGCTGAGAAGGGGATCTGGAAATGGAGGAAGACGAAAGGGAGGGTAAGCAAAGTAAAAAGTAGCAAGATGCAGTATGTGTAGGTACCAATTCCCTATAATGAATTATTTATTATGTATCACAAACACATACTAAATAAATAAATAGTAACAGGTGTCCAAAGCCCAGGCATTTTAACTCCTACACAAGTGATCTTTGATCTACATGTGGAGTACATATATGTGAACATATCAACCTCAGGAAAAACTGTTAGGTTTATCTTCTGAATCTCATCCCTGCACCCTAAGCTTTTCCTCCCTCCTTAAGAAAACTTACACTTTTCTTTCCCTATCTTCCTTCTCAAGTCCTACCAGTTTACTTGTTCTGGATTCTAAATTCAGAATCCCCTTTCCCGTGTCCTGGGTGACAGCTAATTTAATTAAGTCATATGATACAGTGAGTGCCATGTGGTTTCACACTAAGCTTTTCAAACATGGATTCACATCAATATAATGGCAAATTCCATTCATCTTCATCAACCATAAAATTCTCTGAAAAATTGGTTGCAGAATGATGAACATCTTTGTCTCTTCAGAGCCATTCTCTGCCCCTCTGTCCTCAGTGCTGTGCACCTGCCTATCTGTAGGGACAGTATCAATGGACTCCCTTGTCTTCTGCCTTCCAGCTGGGTCCCAAGAACAAGTGACGCCAGCAGCAACTCAGAGAGCCAAACATGAAGTTGGGATGCTTATTCCTTAATTCTGTCTCCACAGAATCTCTATAGACTGGCTGCATCACTCTGTGGAAGGTCACAGCTTCTTCAAGCAGCAGGGCCCCAGAAGTACTCCTACCCTTTGTTCCTCCAGGCCTAGAGCTGGTAACTGCCCCTCAGTATTCGTATTTCAGAATAGATCACTTCTGCCTTCCCAGCTTCCCTAATCCAGTGGTAGCAAAACTATGGCACATGTTACATGTGCCACAGTGGACTAGGTGCGTGATTAGAAGCTCTGAAAGGTTGGATGTTTTTGTAAATAGTCCTTCTATCAAGCCATCCCCAGCTACCAAATCTGAATGTGCCATCTGTTTCCAGCAAGACCCTAACTGATATATAGTAAATAAGATGTTAAATACTTTGACTAATTAATTTAAATACATTTATGCTATCATAAACATGGGTACTGTATATTAAAGAGTAGAGTGAAAAATATAAAATTATTGTTCTCTGCTAAAGAGCATCTTTATGGAAAATTTCAGAACACATTGGCAAATGTAATTCTGTTTCCTTACAGAAGATTTATGATCACCAGAACTCAATCAGAACTTCTGCATTACCAATTTTTCTGGTCTTGGAATTGAAATAAAATAGAAAAAGGCAAGAAGAAAAATGAAAAGAATTTCATGACAGGAATTTGCCTTATAAAAATATTTTCAAATTATGCCCTAAGCTAGGACACTCAGTTTCCTTTTCTAAAAAATCTGGTATTCACATTTAAATATTTTTCCTTTTTAAAATTTTACCCACAAATACAGTTTTGCAAAAATGTATAAATATCATACATATTCAGATTTTTGGTGCAGTCTTTTTTTTTTCCCTTTTCCTGTTCAGCTTGGCTTCTCTCTCTCCATCAATTGCCCCTTTCCCCACATATGTCCCCTTCCAAGTAACCCATGCTTGCGATTTAGTCCATACCCATACACATTATCTCCAAGCTTGCATAATTTTATATTTACACATACATGTGCATACGATAAAAGAGGTTATTTTGGTTATTCATTTAGAAAGGTGAGATTACACTTGTTCTCTCCAACTTGTTTTTCTCATTTAAAAAGATCACCTGGATGTTTTTAAGTACACTAGTATACCTCTTGTTCATTGATTAGCTGGCTGAACAATATCCATTGGGTGAATGTATCATAATTTTTTTCAACCATTGCCTATCAATGAACATTTAGCCTGGTAACTATCTTTTACTGGTATAAGATGTATGTGTATGTATGTTTATTCATAGTTGTTGTTCTTGATTTCTAAGAGCTGGATAACCTGAAAAGGGATGACTGGGTCAAGTGACACGGGTATTTTTAGTTTTAATAGATGTTGCCAGATTACCTTGCAAAAAGCTGTAGTAGGTCAGATTTCCTCAAGCAATGAATGAGAGTGCCCTTTTCCCTGCATCCAATCAATGAAAATTGTGGTAGGTCCTTTTAAATTTTGTACCTGTTTCCTGGATATCTTTTTGTTATTTTTGCTAAAAGTTTCTTTTTCTGTGTTGCTGATCATTGTGATTTGCTCTTTGGTCCATTATTTCTGTTTTCAGAAAAAATTGCATACATATAATAGAAACGTTGAAAGCTTAAAATATATAACTGCAACATTTTTTATATTTATTTTCCAATTACTGATTCTACAAAGAATATTGTTGAAAAATATGAAGTGTAAGCTGATCTGTATTTTAAAATTTTTTGTTTTGTTTTTATTTTGCTTTGTTCATCCAGTAAAAAGTGTTCCTTCAAAAACCCAGGCTAGTAAATTATTTTCAAGAGTTTTTTAAATAATTGCCTCTTTAAATCTTTTGTACATTTTTATATTGAGTTAAAACGTTCTTTTTATTAAAGATACTATGTTTGTCTGGTATTGCTAGTGTTTTTCCAAATATATTCTTTGTCCACTAACTTAGCATACATTTTTTTTTACTTTTTTTTTTTTTTTGTACCAGGGATTGAACTCACAACCTCACGCCTGTCAGGCAGGTGCTTACACCACTGAGCTAAATCCCTGGATTTTTTTACATTTTTATAAATCACATACACATCAGCCCAATTCTGGTTAAAAAAAAATCTAATCCATGGGCTAGGAATGCATCTCAGTAGTAGAACACTAACCTGGCATGTGCAAGGTCCTGTGTTCAATTCCCAGCACTGCAAAACAAAAAGTGGGGGAGAGTTCTATTCCACTCTTGTTTGTACATGTTGCTTCTTAGATATTCTAAGAGAATGTTTTATTCTTTTTTATGTAAGAATTTAACCCATTTTAAATTTATTTATTTTTGTCTATAATAGATTATTTTATTTTATTCTAGATGCACAGGCCACTAAAGCCTACTCCGTGTATTTCATAATCCATCTTTCTTTCCACACTTCTTTCTCTTTTTACAGTCCTTACATTCTCTCCCTCAACTTACCATCTCTCCCTCAAACAAGTCTCCATTTTCACCCATAATACTGTCTCTTCCAGAGCTCCTTGTCCCTCCCACAATTCTCTAGTTTCTCCCACAATTTTCCATTCTCTCCCACAGTTCTGACTTCTCCCACAATTCCTATTCTCTCCCACAATTTTCCAGGCTTACCCACAGTTAGCTCTCTCACACAGTCTCCGTTTTCTTCCATAATATATGTCTCTTCCATAGTCTCGCTCACAATTCCTTCAATTCTTTGCTCATGTTCTCTCTCATTATTCTTCTGTCACAAAATTTCATCTTGCTCGAAATTTTCTGATGGCAGAATTCTCCATTTTCTTCCACAGGTCTCCTCTTTTCTCCACAACATTCGATTCTCTTTCACAATTCTCTATCTCTTCTATTGTTTCTCTCCCAGTTCCTCATCTCTTACAAATTTCTCGACTCCTATGAGTTTTTGTTTTCTCCCACAATTTATTCTCTCTCCCAAAATTCTGTTATCTTCCACAATATCCTTTCTCACATATTTTTCCTTTCTAAAAAATTGTGACTGTCACGTAATTCCTTCTTTCTCCTCCAGTTACCTATTCTGACCAACAATTATCCATTCTATGCCATAATTCCCTGTCTATCTCACAATTACTCGTCACATATAAATTTCTATGTGTGTGTGTGTGTGTGTGTGTGTGGTACTTGGGATCGAACCCAAGGTTCATGAATGCTAGGCAAGTGCTCTACCACTGAGCTATATACCCAGCCCTATTATTAAACTTTTATATGTGTTTGAATCTTTTCCTGGGCTCTCTGTTTTGTTTCACTGAGCTGTTCATTCTTATTTAGTTCTATATTGATTGGGGTGTAAGATATGTTTACTACTCTGGAAAAACATATTGACCCTTCTATTATACTTTTTTTTAATTGACTCTTCCCAGACATTCTTCCAGCCCCAACCCTCCAAAAGTATTTTACTCCATTTTTAAAATGTGTACCCCAAGCCGGGTGTGGTGGCACACGCCTTTAATCCCAGCACTCAGGAGGCTGAGGTAGGTGGAGCGTTGTGAGTTCGAGGCCAGCTTGTGCTACAACCATGAGCGAGGCCAGCCTGAACTACATAGTACAACCCTGTCTCAAAAAACTAGGGCTGAGAGTTTGGCTCAGTGGCTTATGTGGTGCCAAAAAAAAAAAAAAGATATATACCCCAAAAATAGCTTATTGGAATTCTAACTAAAAATAATTGAATAAATATACTAATTGGAGACAATCAAGTTTATTAAATTTGTCTTCTTCCCCAAGATTTAGAGTCTTTCCATTTGGTCAGATCTTGTTTTATGACCTTCAATACAAATGCATAGCCTTTTCATGGAAATTCTGAATCTTTCTTGTTATCTTTCTATTATGTATCTAATGGTTGGTTGATTGACAGGTGAGTGAGTTGGTTTTCAATACTAAGTTATCAGCATGTCTAAAAGTAGTGGGCCATTGTTGATTCCCTATGGTCTTGTTTTGAGGTCCTATGTTGTTTCCATTGTTTTGCTGGGTTGGGTTTTATTCTCTTTTGGTTTGTTTGATTATGTTAAATCCCATGGCAGAAGAAGCTATTTCAAGGATAGCAAGCTATATTATGGTAGCAATTTTTGATTTACTATTGGCTTGTTTTGAAGTCCTTTATCACATTCATTATTTTGTTTTTATTGTTTCTATTCTATTCTGTTCTGTTTGATTTATACTATGTCCGAAGTTATCTGCAGCTATTTTGAAGACATCAAGGGGCATTATGGTAACTACTGTTGATTTCATAATGTTTTCAAGTCCTTTATCTCTTACACTGTTTTTTTTGTTGCTTTTATTCTGTTATATACTCTTTAAAATAAAAACAAAAATAAATAAATAAAAGTAGTGGGCAAGGTAACAATGTTAGGAGATACAGTCAGAGAAGGAATCTTTTTTGCCATATAGGCTTTATCAGTTATTTATTACTGCATAATGAATTTCCTTAAAATTAGCAACTTAAAACAACAATAAAAATTTATTATTTCACAATCTCCATGAATCAGGAATGTTTTAGTAGTTTAGTTAAGAAGTTCTGCCTCTTGGTCTGTCTTGAGACCACTGTCAAGATACAAGTCAAGTCTAGTACAGGACTATGTAAAAGGAGATTGGAGAGGACATAAGAAAATGGAAAGATGTTCCCTGCTCCTGGATAGGCAGAATCAATATTACAAAAATGGTCATACTCCCAAAACCATTATAGAGATTCAATGCAGCCCCAACAGCATACTTTAAAGATCTAGAGAAAGCAATCCTAAAACTCATATGGAACCAGAAGAGACCAAGAATAGCAGAAGCAATTTCGGACAACAAGAGCAAAGCAGGAGGCATACCAATACCTAACTTTAAACTATACTACAAAGCAATAGTGACAAAAACAGCATGATGCTGGAACAAAAACAGATATATGGATCGGTGAAACAGAACTGAGGGTACAGAAAATTTCCCAGACACATTCAGCTATTTGATCTTCAACAAAGGGGCCAAAAGCATAAGTTGGAGGAGAGATAGCCTATTCAATAAGTGGTGCTGGGAAAACTACTTATATGTGTGCAGAAAAGATGATTGAATCTGAACCCTTTTCTCTCACCATATACTAAATTAAAATAAAAATGGATCAAGATCTAAACATTAAAACAGAAACAGTAAACATACTGGAAGATAAAATAGGTAAGATACTTGCAGACATAAGTATAGGAAAGCATTTTCTAAACAGAATCGTTTTAACTGCACAAGAAATAGCAGCAAGTATCAACAAATGGGATTATATCAGACTAAAAAGCTTCTGCACAGCAAAAGAATCAGTCAGTAGAGTGAAGAAACAACCTACAGAATGGGAAAAAATTTTTCCAGCTACTTCTCAGAGGACTAATATCTAGGATACACAAAGAACTCAAAAAAATTAAACCACCTAAAATTAAAGAGCCACTCAAGAAATGAGAAAAAGAAATGAACAGACACTTCACAGAGGAAAAAAAACAAATGTATGAAAAATGCTCGATATTTTTATACAAAAAAAGGTCAAAAAATATGTGAAAAAATGCTCAATATCTCTGGCCATTACAGAAATGCAAATTAAAACAATGAAGATTGCATCTTACTCCAGAAAGAATGGCTATCATTAGGGACTCAAACAATAACAAATGCTTGTGTGGCTGTGGTGAAAAAGGAACTCTCCTGCATTGTTGGTGGGAACGTAAATTAGTGCAACTACTACGGAAAACAGTATGGAGAATTCTCAAAGAATTGAAATTAGAAATTCCATATGACCCAGTGCTTTCCCTGCCAGGTATCTTCCCCAAAGATCTTAAGACATCATACAACAGCAATACCTGCATACCAATATTTAAAGAAGCACAACTCATAATAGCTAAATACTGGGACCAGCCTGTATACCTATGAACAGACAATTGGATAAAGAAAATGTGGTGTCTACATATAATGGAATACTAATCTGCTATAAAGAAAGACATATTTGAGACATTTGTAGGAAAATGGATACACCTGGAAAATACAATGTTGAGTAAAATAAACCACATGCACAAGCTTAAATACCATATGGTATATCCCATTTGAGTGAGTCAAAGTACAAAAAAAGAGAATAATAAGGATGGATATAAGGGGATAAGGAAATGGGTCTCTTGCAAAGGGGAAGTGGCGCAAGGGATAAAGTTTGAGGGGTGAGGAGGAAGGGAAGGGGAAATAAGTAGAATAAACATACACCATATACAGGAACCTAATAACATTAATTATTATAAACATTATATACCATAATATGAGCTAAGTTTAATAATATCAACAAGAACGAAAAATGGGACAGGGGAATTGGAAGAGGAGGGAGGGAAAGGGAAGGGTATTAATAATGAAACAAGATGTGGTGTGTACATAACCATTCCCCAAAATGACTGTAAACTTCATGAACTGCAAACATGTACTAATTTAAAAAAAAAAAAAGATGTCATCCAGAGCTGCAGTCATCTGAAAACTTGACTGGGGACTGAAAGATCCACTTCTAAAATGGATTACTCAGAAGACCTTTGCTATAGGTATTTGTGATTTCAAACATTGAAAGCCAATTCCTACCTAATGCCTGAAGTAAAACCCTGAAGTGTATGCACAGCCACTGTTCTCTGTATTTTCTTGGCTTCTATGCTAATTTTGCAAAACATGTTTTGAATGTGAACCCATCTAAACGTCAAATTCTGGCTACAAATGTCACAACTCATGTACATTTCTAAAGCCTATACATACTCTCTTTTGGAAACACAATAGCATTTAGAGCAAGAGGACAGTAAGAAAGAAAGCATGTATATTTCAAAGCAAAAAATATGGAGTCTCCTGATTTTGAAAGAATTTGATGAAATGCTGTATGTAGGCCCTATACTATTGTAAGCATAATAAATAGTAATATCTCTCGGCATACAGACGCCTATATTCACTTATTTGTAAAAAGGGAGGGCTTATGTAAATGAAATGGAAACTGCTTTGGTTGGACAGAATTACTCCATTTTCCAAGAGCTCAATCTTGCTTTTTAATGTTAGGTTACAAGCTTATTCTCAGACTGCGAGCCTGCAGTTTGCTTAAATTATTGTTCCATCTTTTTCTTCTGGCTTTATTAAATTTATCATTCTAGGGAGTGAAGTTGTTCTCAGTAGTCAGCTTTCTGTGAACTTTCTCCTGTTCAATTCTGCTGGACCTGAAGAGTAATAAAGAGCTACAAGCCCAGGCGGTAAAGGCAAAAGCCAGGAAGTAGGTAAATGGTGTGTCAAGCAAAGTCAGAAGAAAAGCAATATGTCTGATGAAAATTAATAAAATATAAGAATTATCCAGGACCCATCTGGCAGAACAGCTGTCAAGAAAAGCTTGTCAGCTAAATGAGAAAGATTTTGTTTTTGAGAGAAGTAGTTTATCAGGATCCATCAAAGCTTAGATACCATATTGCTCAGCATCACCTACCTTCCTGTGTGTAATTCCATTTTCATCAGCTGCTAAATAAAATGGCTTCTAGGTATACCAGGAAGGTAGTACTTTGGAGAAAAGACTCTGGCTTAAGTCGCTAGAAAAGTCTACAGCCCACTATAAATTAATAAAAGTTGTATTCTGCTTTACAAACTGGACACCTATAAAATTTATTTTATGATTTTCTGGGACCTGATTGCCTACCAGAGTAGGAGGAAACAAACGAATGTGATGTTGTTTCTTTTCTCTCTCATTTTATATTTGAAAAGAAAGTAAATATGCTATATTTTTTAGTATGTGTGCTGCCAAGGCAACAACATACACTAATGTTAAAAGCACTTACAACTTTTTAAAAATCTTGACAAATATAGATGGTGAAATTTGAATTATGGAACAGTCTGAATTGTAGGGCACTGCTAATGAACCCAGGTATACAATAATCTGCCCTGATACAGATTTAAGTAGAAAACACGTTAAACTTACTTCATTTAATAGGTAATTCATGTCTAATTAGCAAAATTCATTTGATCACAAGTAATTATATTAATACACAGAGGAATTCTTAGCCTCTAGTGAATTCCCTGATATTGCAAGCACAATTTCACATGTCTGTGTAATTTAGGTAGTACGCATTCTGTTTCAAGTGAGAAATACTCAAATCAAACTTGTTCAAGCATAAAAAAGAAAGTTCAGATTTCTTGCAAAATCCAGAATTGGATATGTAATTGGTTGAGCCTTTAAAATGACTAGAATAAGATATATATAGAGAGACATATATAAACTAGATATGTTTATATACAAATAGATATTATATATACTATATATAAACATATATACATATATATATTTTGGGGAGGCTTTCATGTCACATAAAACTTAGATAAATTAGTATGATCTTTCTCTATTAAATCTGTATTTTGTTATAGGGGCCTCAGGTATGAACATAGTGAAGGGTAAAGAAAAGATATTTTTAATCCCCTGCACTAACAATAGCTTCTGAGCATTATGCCTTAATTTTTTAAGCTTCTGAAGAGAAACTGATCCTCTTTCTCCTTTCTGGTTCTAAAAAGCCTTAGACCTGGACTCTGATTGGCTGGTTGTATGTCAGTCAAGGGCCAACCAATCAGCTGTATCCAGGTATGAGCTCGTGTTGTACCAACATTGAGGCTCCCATGATAACCAAGTGGATGGAAGGCAATTCCCAAAGGAAAGCTAACTTGCATGTAAGTACTTCCTCGGAACAGGTGCACAAATCCCATCAAATTTTCTTGCACCCTTGACCTCAAAACGTTTATAAACAACTGCCTTAGTTCAGCTTATGTCCTTAAACCTTCTCCTAACACAAATCAGATATATACTACCTTTAATGTTTTCACAGTACACTATTACTTAAAATTTCTTAAGGACTGTACAATATAAATTAAGGTAAGATTCCCAGAAATTCTAAATTATTAGAATCCAAGTTAATAGCTTTATCATACCAAACAGACAGATTCCATAGTCAATCTATTGCCAATGTATAATTGTTTTTTTCTAGTTTTATATTATCATTCAGCTTACTGTAATGGGAGGCACCAGTCATGTTTTTATAACCTATGTGATCTTTAATGAGGCAATAATCATTCCATGATTTATACCAGTAAGACATAAAGCACAAACTGTTTTAGACTGAGAACCAGAATTCATAAGAGAAGTTCCTTCATTGGACCTTGGCCACTGTTAATGTACAGGTACTTGATAGTTAATGATTTCTCTTAACCCTCTTCTTGGTTTCTTCATAAGGTAGTAACTTCTAGAATCTGTCAACTCTCTGACCCCCTTGTCCAGCCTTTATTATGGAGGTCACATAAAGGTGATTAATAAACTTGGCATATAGACTTAATAAAAGAAGGAAATACTTTTGTTTGTACCAACCTATACTTATGCCTAAAAATATTCAAATTGAGGTATATCATACTACGTATGGCTATGCCAGTTAATGAAACATTATCTTATAGTCCAGCTATATTATTAACCAAATTAGATGTCCTCATAAATAACAAATCTGCTGGAAGTTAAGGCATCAACAGATATAAAAGAAACACCTCCTTTTATATTCAAGTTAGCTAACTAAAACAACAAGAGATTATCTACCTTAAATATATTCATGAAATTTTGTAAACAAAGTCAATGGAAAAACAGGAGCCAAATTGCAAATTGTTTTGGCAGATGTTTATCGTCAAATAGGCAACATGGAATAGGAAAGAGAGATCTGAAGTAAACTAGAATTTAGACTTGGCTTCACCCTCATGCTATTTTTGTGGCCTTGGTACATGACCTCCTTGGTCATCAGCTGTTGAATGAGAGCAGTGAACTATATAACCTCCAACTGAGCCATCTTCCAGATGTAACACTCTAAAATCTTATTTCTATCTATCAGTTAGAATTAGATTTGGTGGCAAATAACATAGATCCAAAATAATCATAGTTTAAACAAAATAAAAATGATTCTTTTTCATATAAAAATCAGAAGTAAATAATCCAAAGCTAGTACAAAATCTCTGCTTTACGAAGTCCTCAAGAAACCAAGTCCCTTGCATCTCTACAATGTAGCCTTTATCCTCTGGTCTAAAATAATGCCAAGAGCTCCATTTATCATGTCCATGCTTTAGGCAGCAAGATAAAGGCAAAATAAGAGACAAAGGACACACACTACCTATCTTTCAAAGAAGATTCCTGGACTAAGAGATAGAGGGAGGAGGAGGGAATGAAGGGAAAAGAGATTTTAAAAAGCATTAAGAAAGGAGATAAAAAAAAAAAAGAATCGTGTGCAGGCACCAACTCCCATGATGAATGTAATCATTATATACTGCAAACATGTACTAATAAAAATTTTTTAAAACAAATATAAAGAAGATTCTTGGAAACTGCTAAGTGACATTTCTGCCAATATCCCATCAGCCACATGGAGTTGCAATGGAAAGTGGAAAATATAATCTTCACTTCGGGTGGCCACGTTCCCAACAAAATATAGAGGAATAGTTATTACGAGCATCTTAAAGTGTCAAACACATACATGATCTAAAAGAATAAACATTTCCAATAGAGTGCTAGGAAATCTCATGAAATATTTAGCAGTGGGATTATCCATATCCATAAGGAGTTAAGACCTTTTTTGTTTTAATTCACCTCAACAAATATTTGATTGTTTCCCTTTGGCACTCACTGGGCCAGGCTCTAGGGATAAAAACATAAGTAAGATAGGCTTAGTCCCTTTTCTCATGGGGCTTACATTAGAATGGAGAAATCATAAATAAGCACAAAAGTTACAACTATTACAAAAGAACAAAACAAAATGCTTTTGTATTTGTGATAATTCATCTACTAATTCTTCTATATTCCCTGAATCTGAGCATAACATGATATCTATCACTCATATTTTGCCCCCAAGTTTTTTAGGACATTAGCAAGTTCTTCCTCTATCTCCATTCCTCTTCTTTCTAGAAATCCTGGAAGCAATCTGACATCATCAATTTTCCATGGTACGCTAACAAATTACTGGCCAGTTTTTACCCTGAGAGCCAAGCATGTAAATATTTGTGTTCATCTGAATATCTAATAGTTAGTTTGAGAATAGTACCAGAGAAATTTCTGAATAGATTTCCTATAATTTCATATTTATGAAAGAAGAAAAAGCCTGGGGAAAGATTGAATCAAATACTGTATAACTGATTGGACACACTTAGGGGAAAATATTTTACTGAGAATTCCTCTTTGTTAAGTACTGTCTTATCAGGATTTGCTGCTTCTATTTTGTTTCTTTTAGTATAATTTTCTTCAATCCTCATAAAATATATATTTGCCACTAGTCACTCACTATGAAACAAGCTGTCTTCTACCTATGGTATTCATGTAGAGTATTACGCACGTATATATGTATATAAACATATATATGTGCATAAGCATTGTACATAGAGTTGTTCGATACCTATAAATATTCAGAGAACAGAAAGGGATCCCTTCATAAATAAAACAGGTTTAATAAAGTTGTGTGTATTGGAATATTTTAAATATTTATGAATGGAAGTATAATTTTTTGGCAGTGGTGGGAATCAAACTCAAGCCTTGCACATGCAGGGCAAGACCTCTACTTCCGAGATATACCCCTACCTATGGTATAATTTTTTTAATCAAGGAAGTTAATTACAATGTTCTTTGTATCACTTGCCTTTGGATGGGTGACTGGCTTCCCTTTAAAACAATTATTTTTTCCTCATTAAGTTGCCAAAGGTCACAAAAGACTAAAAACACTAAACCACTCTTCTAGGTTCAAGAGTATCCCCCCACCCAGAATCTTGTTTCTACCCAAACCCTCAGAGTGGGATTTTGAAAATGTAATTGGTCAAGAGCCAGGAGTGGTGGCGCATGCCTTTAACCCCAGCACTTGGGAGGCTGAGGCAGGAGGATCATTGTGAGTTCGAGACCAGCCTGGGCTTCAAACTGAGTTCAAGGCCCACCTGAACTGCATAGTGAGACCCTGTCTCAATAAAACAGGGCCAAGGATTTAGCTCAGTGGCCTAAGCGCCTGCCTGGCAGGTGCAAGGTTGTGAGTTCGATCTCTAGTACAAAAAATAAAAAGAAAATATAATTGGTCAAGACGAATTCTTCTGATGGAAAAAAAAAAGATGAATTCTTCTGGATCAGTCAAAATCCTAATCCCTATCTGGTATTCTTATAAGAAGACCACATAAAGACACAGAAACACACAAAGAAGAACACCATATGAGCACAGAGACAGAAACTGAAAGTATCTGTCTAAAAACCTGCTGCTACCTGATTTTGGACATAGCTGATAGAGCTATAAGAGAATAAATTTCCATTGCTTCAAACCACTCAATTCATGGTATTTTTAATGCCAACCCAAGAAAACCGATACAAGCACCACACAAATGAAAATAATTCTCTGAGTCTATACACTCTGAAGCATGGAGTGGTCTCCAAGATAGGCCAGCCAGTAGAAAATATATTCTAATATGACAATTTTCTAGAACTTCTGAGAAGACCATCCAAAAAGTCAAGTATAATCAGCTGATTCTTTACATTAATGATCTATTTTGTGCCTACAGTGGTGCTAGACACTGAAATGTTCTTACCTTGAACTCAGTCATGCCCCTGTATCCCTCTCTTCTCAGCTCACCTCCCCCACCACATTATCCTTCTCTTACCAATTGACCTGTTTTTCAGTACAGTTGCTCTTATCAGCATCTTTTCCTGTGGTCAACACTGCTGACTGTCTACCTAACAAGAAATTGCCTATCTCCATTTCTTCCTTACTTATAGAATACAACTTCATCAATTCAACCATCAACAAATATTTGTTGAGTAATGTACCTGGCACTGTTGTATGCACTGAAGGAACAACAATGAACAAAAGAAATGTATCACTTTGTTCCAGTGGCACTTACAATCCACTCAGAAAAAGTACTCCCTCAAAACGGGGGAAAGTGGCCTCAGGCTCTGGTAGAGTGCTTGCTTAACATGGTTGAGACCGAGTTCAATCCCCAAAACCACTGAAAAAAAAGAAATATATATGGATATATGTATTTTTTTCAAATATATAAGAACGAGGTATGATAAAAGTACATAGTGAATGTTTAATTTTTTAAATACAAAAGTCAAAGACATATTGCCATTAATCCTCTTCAAAGTACTCCCCCTCATTTCAAACACATTTATCTCATTCCATTATTCTTACCACTCTGTGAAGCAGTTCTGGAAGTCTTCTTTTGGGTCTTTACATGATGTGATAAAAAAAAATATGGTGAATGCAGCTGTTGTGTGCCATCCAATAGAAAAGAAGCTTGTGAAAACATTATGGTGTGTCCTCATCCACTTTATTCATCAGATCTGGCATTGCATGACTTCTGGTTCATCCTCAAAGTCAAAAAGACCATAAAAGATAAATGTTTTGAATGGATTCAGGATATAAAGGCAATTGCAACAGCAAACTAAGACACTCATGAAGAAAGACTTTCCACATTGCTTCAGAAAGTGGCAAGAATGATGAGATAAGTGTGTCTGAAGTGAGAGAGAGTATTTTGAGGAGCATTAATGACAATGTGTCATTTACTGTAATAATTTTTTAAAATTTAAATATTCACTATATTGATCATACTTCATACATAAATGCATATATGTCATATGTAGTACATATATACATATTAGTGTTAAATATTATAGAAAATTAAAACAGGGAAAAGGGATAAAGAACCATGTAGAAGGGAGGTGAGAGATGATATTTATGATAGAGTGGTCTTTGCTCCTGTGTCACCTGAAGAAATGATTACATAATTCATGCAGATATTTGGAAGAAGAGATGGTTAAGTACTAGAAATAGTGTGTGCAAAAGGCCTGATGTATACATATTCTTTTGAAAGTACTGAAAGGCTAAAATTGTGGATGAGCAAGGGAGAGCATAGTAGGATATGACACCATAGAAAAGCATGACTATGGGACTTGAAAGTGTTCTAGACCTTGAAGTCTGCAAATAATATATACTTACTTCCTTAGCCTCCCTTGCAGATTGTACATGAACATGAAACCCAATCCTGGCCAACAAGACATGAGGGGAAATATATAAATTATGGGGCTTAAAGAGGAATTTTCTCATTAGAAAAATATAGACCTGTAATGAGAAATTTCTCTACTCTTCCTCGGTCTACTATTTTGTCTACTTATGATAGCTGGAACTGTGGTGAAAATCTTAAAATCATGATGGAACAAGTCACAGGGCCAAACTAATTCTCTGAGAATCACAGGACAAAAGTATGCAGTGATTTGGGGCTCTTAAGAACATTGTCAAGCCACTGAATTAAGTAATCTTGCAATCATCCTAGCCCCAGTCCTTGTTATAGAAGATCACGAATGCCCTTACTCCTTAAGCCATTTTTAGTAGGCTATTCATCTCTCTATAGTCAGAAACATCCTAAATGAGAAGGCTCTCCAAAGTATGATACTTTTAGTTTCATTTCATATTAGCTTTTATGCACTACTCTAAAAGCTTAACCAATGAGATTTTTAAAAAATGAATGGAATTGAAGTTTCGTATGAATAGAAAAAAAATCTTTTCCATAATAGAATTTGAGAAGAGAAAAGATTATTCATCTTCATTCAAACGTATTTTTGCAGATAACAATGATATCAATGGTCTTGAATTATTTAGTACTGTGTCCCACTCTGTCATTTGTGAGGAATGTCTTTTGCAGGTCAAGATTAGAAGCATCATATCTTTGCATTTAATTTACCTTGATCACATAGTTTTCAATTATATATTTTTCCATGTTGACTGTTCTTCAATTTCTCCTTTCAGTTTATTGAAATCTCCTGGGTTGAACCTCTGTAAAACACAACAAAATACATGCAAAATACAAAACTGGAGAAGATGGAAATATGTAAGCAATCACTCCAAATAATCTTCAATCTAAAACAGTTACCCTACTGTAAAAAAAGGTTAATAATGAAGTGAAAATTTCCTTAAAAAATGACCAGAAAACAATGGCAGTAAAAAAAAACTGGTTAATAATTCTATTAGATGAAAAATATATTAAAGAGGATTTCTCTGAGGTGAAGCCATTATGACCTTAATGGGTTTGGTGAATGAGTTAAGATGCTGAGTAGAAGAAGCTTGAAATAGTACCAGGAAAAAGCATAGTTCAGCAGGCAGCCTGGAAAACTAGAAAGAATAAATAAAATGGAGCCAAGGAGGAAGATGAGATCATAAAAAGTGGCTATTTAAGGTTCATGTTTGAGATTTGCGTAATTAAAGTGAAAACTTTTCCATTTCGGGGACTGGAATTATGTTTAAATGGATCTTGATAAAATTCACCATTCAAACTTTATGAGTATGACCCCTTAATTGCTACCTATCCATTTTACAGATTATACCCATGGAATTCTGCTGGCTGAGTTAACCATGACTCATTGACTTGTTTTTATAACATTTAGATATATTGCTTACATGAACATTTCAGGCAGTGTTGTTTAAATTTACCTCAATCTCAATACTTCAGTATTTTCCAGCATTTCTATTTAAGCACTAGAACATTAAGAACCCCTAGTGAACATTTCATAATGTTGGCTTAAATGCATGAATTATCTTTCACTAATTCCAAAGGAATTTAGCAATAACCTAAGACTGTTGTTGGCACCGTTTTTAATGTTAATAATATTCCTTTTTAATAGAAATAAATATTGACTTGGTTATTCATTCACCCGCTCAACATCTATCACCACTTTTCTATGAAAAACCCTGCAGTAGGTCATGTGGGGAGATGCCCAAATGAATTAGGTGGGGACCTTGCCCTTTCTGATTTCAAAGTTACTTGAAAAAATAAAACAGACATGAGATAGGAAATGGTAGACACTAAAAGAGATATGGACATGAAATCCAGTGAAAGTACATTTCCATCAGGGAGATATAGTAAAGGCTTTGTGAAGAAAATGTATTGATGCTGAATTCATTCCTTCTTTCAAGAAAAATTTACCAAAATAGTCCAGTAAGAAAGTGTGATCCAGGCCGGGGTTTTAGCTCAGCAGCACAAGTACCTGCCTGGCAAGTGCAAAGTCACAAATTCAATCTCCAGTACAAAAAAAAAAAAAAAGTGCAATCCAACAAGGAAGATAGTTGATGAGCAAATAAAGATTTTGGAGTGGCATGTTCCAGTTTAAGCAAAACAGCTTAGAAACATCAAGACATTGAATAGGGGCATAGTCCAATAAGAGAAGGAGAGAGTGATTGAGATGAAATCAAAAGATAGAGTTCAAATCATTTAAGACTATCTGGGCCATAGGAAGGAATGTGGACTTTTCACTTAGTGCTTCCAGAAGCCACTGAGGGATTGAGCAGGAGGATAACAAGATCTGGCTCACATTTTCAAAAGGTCACTGTGGCCAGAGTATGGATTGCAGAGAGGTAAGAACGGGAGCAGGTATACTTCTCAGAAGTTTACTGAAAGAATCCAGGTGAAAGACCATAGTGATTTAAATTCCAATGGCAGCAGAAGATCTAGTGAAAAGTGAATAGATGGTAGATCTTTTGTGAAGCTAGAGCCAAAAGAGCTTCCTAATGAATTGCCTGTGATGTTCAAGAGAAGTACAGGAATTAAGATGATTCCTGGATTTTTGGCTTATGAGTAGTAGTAACATTTACTGAAATTTAGAAAACCTTTAGAGACGGTGGAGCTGAGAATAAATAAACAAGATTTCCAATTTGACCACATTAAATTTGAGATGCCTGTTGGACATCCAAGTAAGATATAATATTCACAGTCAAATATACAAAGCTGGAGCTCAGTGAGTACATAAGAGCTGAAGATATAGGCGTGTAAATCACTGGCATGTAAATAGTATTTAAAGCCATGAACAAGGATGCAATCAACAGGGGAAAAGTGTTGAAAGAGTAGCACAGAGACTAGGGGCCAAGCCTTGAGGCTCTTGAAAGATGGATAATATTTTGATAGGAAGAGATAGAAAAGCCATTTAACATGAAAGAACAAAAAGTATTTATAATATGTGGGAAAGCATGAGTAGTAATCCATTGAGGAAGAGCCCATAATAGATATAAAGTCCTAAATTTGGTCCACTGACTTCAGTGGAGAATCATAGAAGATTTTTAATTTGTAGAGCACTTCTACCTCTAATGTTTGAGTGACTCCCATATATAGCCACTTTTCTCTATATAAAAATTATACACATTGGATAAAATTTTAAACTACAGGCACTAGAGAACAAAGAAAAGCAGGCAGATACTGGAGAGGGTTAACACTTGAAACAAAGCACCAGCTCTTTGTAAGTTTCCCATATTTATTTTGCAACTTTTTGCCTGAAGACAAATCCCAGTCTTCATCAAGTGGGGTCACAAAAACCAGTAGACAGAACAGAAGACAGAACTTAGGGAAAGAACTAGACATCTCAGAAAGGAAAGAGCCAAATAGGGGGTGCTTAAAATTCTGTATTTAAATTTTGCCTAAGCTTCTGGCTGATTATGGAAGCTCAGGTACAGGGCAAACTCTAATTGCCCATCTAGGGCTTACAAACAAAGGCTAAGATTTCAGCTGCTACCCACCACAGGGAGACAGCTTGGAATTTGAGTTCAACCAAGTTCATTGCCCACAAAAACAAACAAAAAGATCAAAAACTCCTTTGGAAGAACATAACAGTATCCAGAATCCCTAGCACATGTCATTTATAATATCTAGGATATTAAGCAAAATTACTAGACATATAAAGAAATGAAAAACATGGCCTATGCTTAAGAGAAAAGATAATAAATGGACAGAATCAATGGAAATGACCCAGAAGATGAAATAAGCAGCCAAAAGAAAAATATACTTGTAACAAATAAGCTAAGAAGTAAATTTATTATTTTGTATCTTACCAGAATGAATCTTGTCAGTGGATGAGATTAATGTGAGGGTGCCAAGCCAGATGTCAGAAAATAAATATAAAGAAAAGTTATATGCATATATAGTGTGACAACATGCAAGTGAATATTATCCAGCCTTAAAAAGGAAGGAAATTTTGTCACATGCTACAAAATGGATAAACCTGGAGAACATAGTGCTAAGTGAAATAAGCCAGTCACAAAAAGACAAATTTTACGATCCCATTTAATGAGGCATCAATAGAAGACAGATTCATAGAGACAGAAAGTAGAATGGTGGTTACCATGATTTGGGGAATGAGCAAAATGAGGAGTTGTTTTTTTAATAGGCATGGAGTTCCAGTTTTGCAAGATGAAAAATTCTAGATATTAGTTGTGCAACAGTTTGAATGTACTTAACATTACTGAACTATCTTTAAGGACCACTGTCAGATAAACAGTTCCAAAATTTAGCCTTTCCTCAGAGGAGAAAAGAGGATAGCCATCTGCTAATTTCACCCTTATCTCCAGGATTCTAGGGCTCATACCATTTAACCTTTTTTCCAGATTCCTAATAGCCTGTTGGAAATTCCAACTCCAGACCCACATTTTTTTCTCATTGTTGCCAGTTCATCTATAGAAAGGTGCTGGAGTTTTATCCTGACTTTTGAAAAGTGATTGTGGGCTTTAAGCAGGGGATAAACAAGATGAGATTTTCATTTTAGGATACATCCTTTGACCATATTCAGGGAATGGGTGAAAGTCAGAAAGTCTCTGAAGGAAGCTGCCATAATTCAGGCCAGAAATGGTGAGGGGCTTACACTGGACAGAAGTGATAGAGCTTGACAAAATCCGTGTAAAACAGTAGAATCAACACAACCTAGCTGTCAAGTAATGTGGGGAGGAAGTGAGAGAAGAAGGGGCAAGGAGGATTGGATAACGTAAAGAACTCTCTCTCTCTCTCTCTCTCTCTCTCTCTCTCTCTCTCTCTCTCTCTCCCCCTGGCTCTCACCCTTGCTCTTTTTCCTGCTTTCCTGCACTGGGGATGAGCCCAGGGTTTTGCAAAAGCTAAGTACACTCTTTACCACCGAGCTAAATCCCCAGGCCCGGAACTCTATATTTCTAATTTGGTAAACTAAGAAGATGGTGATACCACAAACCACCTTGAGAAATACAGGAAGAGAGGTGGAGAAGAGTTAGTTTCTAAATGACAAATGAAATCAGCCCAAACCTGGGCCTCCTAGACAGAAACATTTAAGAAGCTATAGTATAATTTTTTCCACTCCAGCCTAATAAGTAATAGTACTATACTATAGCAGGGGGAAATTGTTCATATAGAGTCATCTGGAGTCCAGAGATCTATTAAAAAAATCAGGGATTATTTGGTGGCCATTAAGTGTTTAACTCGAAGAAACTAAATTTTAGGCTTTGTTCCTAATCCATTTTAAAATATTACAAATGCCTCTGTATTGTTATTTTTCCATGTTATTTACAGAGATATACCCTATTTTAGGAAATTCTTGATAATATATATAGTACTTTCAGAAATAAAAACTACATTGCAAGTGTATAAGTAAAAATCCCCTCAATTATTGTGTTATTCTGCTAGGTCTACCATAACAAAATACCACAAGGTGGATGGTTTAGAACAACAGAAAGGTTTCCTTAAGAGTTGTAGAAGTTAGAAGTCAAAAATCAAGAGGGCAGCAAAATCATGCCTCTGTGGAAACCTGTAGGAAACTCTTCCTTGCCTGTTCCTAGCTCCTTGTCATGTCCTACCTCCCTGGGGTTTGTCACTTATATTTGGCATCCCTTCACTGGTAGGTGCCTCATTCCAATCTTTCATTTTCACATGGCATTCTCTCTATACCTCTGTCTTCACATAGCCATCTTCTTATAAGGATATCAGTCATATTGGATTAGGCCCATCCTACCCAAGTACAACCTCACTTTAACTAATTACAGCTGCAAAGACACTATTCCCAAATAAGGTCACATTTGAAAAAGCATAGTAGAGATTAGGACTTCCGATATATCATTGTTGAGAGAAATCTAATTCAACGTACAACAGTGGTCTAAATACCTACGATAACCTATGGAAAAAAGATTTTCATTGATTACTATCCTTTTCAAAAACCTTATATTGCTCTTTGGAGAAATTTTTGGCAAAATGACATTTCACAAAATCTTACTGTTCCCACAAAGGTAAAATAAAATAAAAAATAAGAGAACAATATGGTCGCAGGTATATTTAATAAAGATATTATCTTAAATATTTATTTAATTATATTTTTGGTGCATTTTCTCGTGAATTTTACTGACATTTTTAAATGAATTATAGTGAAAAATATTCATTCATATCAGAATGAAACACTAACTTTGGCTAACAGTACCCAGTGTTGAAACAAGATAATGTGTGTGAGCCATTTAATAGTTCGCAAGCACTCAATAGCTCTTAGCTGCTGCTAATATATATTTAATATTCTTAAGATTGCAGTGACAAATAAAGAGGTTAACATATATGAAGGACATGCCTCACCCAAAGTAAGTATTTGATAAACATCTGATGTTATCATTATCAGCACTATAATTATAAAAGATTGCAAAACATCCAAAACTTCCAGTGCTACTTCTAATTGGCTTATTCGTGTTTAAATACAGTTTATCAGGTCAGATTTCTTAAATTTTCAAATAAAGTCATTTAATCTATGAAATTCTTCCCATAATTAGTAGGCAGTTATTTAAATTCAGATTTCTTTCTCTAAAAAGGAACTTCCTAATATTTATGACTTTGAGAGTATTTTTTTCTTACTAGTTACAAGAAACATGACTTGAAAATAAACCACTGAAGACATACTCAGTGTTTCGTCTGACAATAATGTACTTTATTTGTAAGAATGGCATAATTAATCCACCACCAGTTCTTCCAGCAACAGACCCGATTTGACCCTGCACCACGCACACAATTATTGTTATTAAAGCTGTAGTTTTCCCAAGCATAGAGATTGGGACTAGTCGGTGGCCACTGAACAGAGTTCCACTTAATTCCACAGTGTCACTTCCACTTGAGGTCTAGTTATAGGTTGGTTTTAAATGCAAGTTTCTAAAAATGTCAGAAATGTTCTTAAAGTATCTTTTCCAGCTGCAGGGTTAAATCTACACTCAAAAGCACAAATATAAACTTTTTCAAAAATAGCCACAATAACAGCAACAGTTTCATAAATTTCTGGGATTTCTTTCTTTCTTTGTGAGTGATGAGTAGGAACTGGTGGCCCTTGGGAGTTTTGCCTGAGAATGGTTTGTGGATTGAAAAAAATTTTGAGAACCACTGCTCTAACCAAGCAAAGTAAATTGATAGTTATAAAACAGGAATGTTTATCCTCTGAAGGAATACTTTATACTGTGATTTTTGCTTAATGTTAAAGCAACCATTTTTAATATCAGTTTGAAATTGAAAATTTAATGCATTATCTCTCTCCTATGAATTAGTGTTTATAAACAAGAACATTTAGAGGGCCTTTTCTGTTCTAGTAAAATAAAAACTGATGGAAAGCAGTAGCTTATTAAGCTCCAAGAATGGCTTCTCAGTTCCTTGTCAAGTCTCCTAGCCCCATAATTCTTTCCCTTCAAACGACTCTGAAATGAAATGACACCTCTAAGGATTAAACATCTTGGAATCCAATAAAAGAAGAAAACATTAAAGCATGTCTGACACAGGTTCCATACTTCCCTGTTCTTCCCATCTTCTCTACATAAGTATGAGTCAGGTAATGTTAACTTTGAATCAGGCAGTTGTTAGTTTCTTTTGAGCATTATATAAACAGGGTTTTGAGCATAGCCTGTGAGGTGACTGACCTGTAATCATTTGCATTTCAACACATGTAGCTTGAAAAGCAGAACGGTTACCCTCTATGCTGTTTTATTTGCATTCCACGGAAAGTTACTCACAGCATCTTTTTTTTTTTATTTGCGATATAAGGCCCCAAAGAAATAGATCATACTACAATAAAATGCTCACATAACAAATGGAAAGAGTTAACTTTCAAGAGTGATGTATTTCAAATACATTAGGTACGCAGGATATTCCCCTTCTGAAGATGCTAACAAAAGCTCCACATTTACTGAAGGCTTTTTATGTAGCAGATGCTATGTTTAACACTTTACAGATGTGGCTGGGAGTTTGGCTCAGTGGCTTAAGCGCCTGTCTGGCAGGCGCAAGGTTGTGAGTTTGAACCCTGGTGCCACAAAATAAATAAATAAATAAAAATAAAAAGCCGGCTGTCATCCTTTAAAAAAAAAAAAACACTTTACAGATGTTATCTTCATTCAGTCTTCCCAACAATCCTAACAGGTGGGTATTATCTCTATTTTCAGACAAGGAAGCAAAGCTTATTTTGCAAATATTTGTTGAGCAACTACTATGTGCCAGTACCTGTTCTAGGCAAAGGTGAATCTTAGAGAGATAAAAGAACCTGGAATTTTGACACAGGTCAGTCCTATCTTACTGGGAGAAGTGTTAAAACGTTTCGCGTATTTGTATCATAGAATATCTTCAATTCAGCCAAGTGTGGTAGGGTACATGAGTATAATCCTTGCACTCTGGGAAGATGAGGCAGGAAGATCACAAGTTTGAGTCCTGTCTGACCAACTTAGTGAGACCATGTCTTGAAATATAAAAAGGACTTCAGATGTAGCTCAGTCAGTGGTAGAGACTGAGGTAACTCCATTTTTGAAAAAAGAATATCTTTGTATTTGGTCTTAATAGATTTTTATTAATAATGTTTTTCATCATATTCAACTCTAAAATCATTGAAATTTTTTTGGAGGGCAACGTAGACATTCTAACATTCTTACATTTTCCAATTTTGAATTTTCTTAAAATATTCAAACAGAACTAGGCATTCCTGCTTTCTTTTAAGATGTGTGCCTACTGGGTGGTTTTTGTTTTGTTTTGGCTTGATTTTTGGTTTCTGTTTTTGGTTTTGGTTTTTTGGGAAGTATTGGGACTGAACCCACAGCCTCTAGAATGCTAGGCAAGTGGTCTACCACTGAGTTGTATCCTCAGGCCCAAAAAATATTCTCAGTAATTTTTTATTTGAGAAATTTCAAAGAAGAAATTCACACACACAAAAGGTACAGCATCATGTATTTTGTTAAAGATTGTGAGATAAAATATAAGCTTAAATATTAACTTTCTTTGTCTCTAAAGTCAGTCATATATCCTCAAGTGATTAATTTTTCTTTAGTGAAAAATAAATATAGTTCAGATAAAGTAAAAGAAAAACCTTTTCCTGGAAGTGATGATGATTACACTTGATGAGTTTTCTATAGTAGCGGCAAATGTGTAAAGAGCTGTAAATTCTGGATATATGTGAGGGAAAGATTGCACCATGAGCCATATTTAAGTCATCTTGCAACCTTTCCAGACTGAGGTAACTCCATTTTTGAACAAATGTTATTTTGTTACATAAATGCCAATTTAAACTTCTATACAAAGGTTATAATTATAGCAGGAAATTGTTGGGGGCAGAGGAGGTTAAATCTAGTTGTCCTCTCATACATTAGGAATGATTTCTTGGAAACCTAGTTCAGATTTTCTACTGAAGTTTGCTGTTTCCTGTGTTGTAGTTTCAAGTATAATACTGTATTTTGGTACTGGATACTTGGGGTAAAAAGATCAGGAGACAACTGAATCACTCCTTTCTGCTGATTTTGTACTGAGGCAGCCAAAGAAAAGCTCAAGGTTATAGGACTGGTAGGAATACACAAAAGTTTAAAAGAAAGTTCTAGAGCAGTGCTGTCTTACAGAACTCTAGTGTAAATCTTGACAAGCCACATAGGTAAGTATATTTATTGTAGCCACACTGAACATGTTTTTTAAGGTGAAATTACTTTCAATGAAATAATTTAACACAATAGATTGAAACAATTTCAACATGTAGTCAATATAAAAATTATTAATGAGGTACTTAATTTTTTCTAAGTCTTCAAGATCTGGTATGAACTTTGCACTTACAGCACATCTCAATTTCCACCACCAGCCTCATTTTGAATTCTCAGTAGCCAAGTGTAGCTAATGGCTGCTATATTAGCCTTTGCAGATCTAGAGATAGGAGGCAGCTATTCTCTGAATAGGTACTCTTAGAGTTCTTTGTGAGGAAAAAAAAAGTAGTACTGCTCAGGGCAATATCCACTAATATGCTCAAAAATCCTCCAACTTCATTTGATTTTCCCCAAATTCCTCAACCAAAGATAGCAATCTCATCACTCTTGAGTGAAATAAAAGGGAGAAAATCTTCTTGTTAACAGAAATTCTCTTACAGGACAGAAGAAATGAGAATAGTGTTATTCTAAATCAATTCACAGATTTTTTTTAGCTGATTCTATGTGTAAAACATCTGTAGTAGTAGTACTTGAACCCATTAACAGTTCTTGTAATGCTTGATCTCTGTAGTGTCACCAGTGCCCACATTACTTTTTGCAAATCAGTTGACTCTGTTTTAAAAGTTACTCCTCTTGGCTTTCAAGATAAACAGAAATAAGTGAAAGTTGATACTGAAAATAGCAAACAATTGCTTTATTTATTTTTTTAAAGGCTACTTCGTGCTTTGTGTGGAATAATTAGTGCTGGAGAACGTTGGGCACATAACTGTCTTCACTATGTATGTTTTTGCTAAAGCAAGAACGTTAACGGAATAATTGATCACTAGGGAGTTAATTTACCTTAAACCAACCAAATTGACAAACTTCTTTTTGCTATAAGGAGTAGTAATGTGTCTTGGCAGTGTAAACACAAGAAAAATTAAACATTCTAAGCTTAAATGAAAAATAATACACAATTTCTTATTTCAAACTTCTAAAAACATGTTTTATAGTAGAGAATTACAGAAAGAAGCTGCCAAATTAGCTGAGTTCGGGCACAGGCTGGATTTGTAGCACCTGAATCAAATATGATGAGGGAAGTGACAAGAGCATGATCCAAGTAGATCCATCTGCTCCCCTCTCCTAAACCACACTAATCCTGCCTAGATGTTGCCCAACCTAACCTGTCCGGAGTCCAAGGCTGAGAGACAGCACACAGCAAGGATTTCCGCCTACCTTCTCTTGGGCTCCCTAAACAAGTTGGAGCTTCCTGAGAAGGCCACGAGGTTCCCTGACCTGGAGCCTGGGTCAAGGGGCGTGCTGACAAGGCAGTCAGAAAAGCCCAACACAGCTAGCAGACCCCAGCCAGAAAACTTTGTGCCACCTGCACAGACCTGGTCGGCTAGGTGTGGGTCTCTAATCTCGTTTTCACACCTTCGTTAGGGAGGCAGGCTAGGGCTTTTCTAGTTGTCTGTGTCCTGGGATGATGAAAGGGCTCTGTTAAAAGGCATACATGGGGAGCGCAGCGGGGGAGACGCGCTGTGGTCGCCAGGCGTGAGAGGACCAAGATGCCTAGAGGCCCGAGGGACTGAAAGGGCAGGCAGGCCAGGAGATTTCCCTTTGCTGTTTGTTTTTGTTTTTGTTTTCCCCTTCCCCTTGCGGGGCGGTTAACCAGGGGCTGCAGTAGCTTTCCACTCAAGCCTGGGGACTTTTACACATTTCGGTCGCGCGCATTCAGCGCGCCACGGCACCTGACTTGGTGAGCTACAGGCTCAAACCCTCCTGAGACCCACTGGGGCGCTCAGGCCTCTCCCACCAAGGTCTCCTAGTCTCCCGAGGCTGCATCGCCTTCTAAGGATTGGGTCTCCTCAACCCAGGGCGTCCCCATCTTGCGCGGGAGGACGAGTCAGCACCCCTTCTTCCCCCTCCTTTTCTCCTCCTCCTCCGCCCACAGGCAGCCTGATTTTGAAAATTCTAATCTTTTATTTAAAGTCAACAGGAGCAAGAACCTCGCGCTCCTGCCTACAGGATACAATATTTTTAATAACTCCCCATCTCTGAAAAAGGACAACCTTAAGAAACCGCCTTGTTCTCTCTCAAAGACTTGGGGGAGAGTCAAGTCTGGGTTGAAGCTCTAGGGCTCTGCGAACTTGGGGGGGATTATTAGAGCGGAAAGGGGAACCCCCTCCTGGAATCCCAACTATCAAAAATGTAACACAAGAGGGTCAATTTGAAGGGCCTTGAATCACATTGGGGTCCGAACCCTCACAGGGTTCCCAAGCATAAAGCCTCTGAGTCCCTGTTCAAAAGGCCCTAGGGGCAGGTGAATGCCTAACCTGTGATCTAGAGAGGGAGGGTCTTGGGTCATTAGGAGACTGTCCTTATAGGCTAGGCGCTATCACACCCCTGGAGGAGAACGACGAAAAAGACACTGCACGCCTCCTTGCCGGGTCTTTGGCCCAGGGCTGCGCTCGCAGAGTCTTGTCTATCTTTCTGCCTAAATTGCCGAGGACCACAGTCAGCGCTCCTTTCCAAGGAGCTTCTGACCTGCTTGGCCTTGCGGCAGTTAAAGGCGCCTATCCTTTCCTCTCTCCTGCCCTTCCCGTTTCTTCCCCCGCAGCCCCCCGCGCCTCCCGCCGACTACCCCAGATCTCTTGGGCTCGCCCTTCCTGAAAGTAGGCGAGGCCCAGAAGCTGGGGCGAAGAGGGAGGGGGGTGGGAAAAGGGAGGAGCGGAGCTAGGCGGTTCGGGGAGTGTCTTGCGATGGTCCCGCCCCTGGGTGCGCGCGGCGGTGGCGGCGGCGGCCAGCCTCGCTCTGAGAGACAGGTATCGCTTAGGCGCCATGTTGTGAGCGGAAGTGAGGGAGCGCGCGGCGGTCGCTGTTCTGCTGGGAGCGGGCGCGGGAACCGGCGCGGGGGGGGCGGAGCCGTAGTCCCGGCGGCGGAAGGAGGAGAGGAAGAAAGGGGCGAGACCGGGTGCTGGGCGGCGGTGCGAGGCTCTAGCTGTGCGCTCGGGCGTCTCTGGCCAGGCGCTCAGCGTTTGGGCGGTCAGTGTCTGCGTCGAGCTCTCTCTGGGGCCGCTGCCGCCGCTGGTGCTGTTGCTGCTGCTGTTGCCGCTATTGCCGCCGCCGCTGCCGTGGGGCTCGGGCGGCGACGGAGCAGGGCCGGCTGCGGGGCGGGCGGGGAGGGAGGAGGCGGTGAAGGCTGCGGGCCGGGGGGGAAGATGCCGCTGGCGCAGCTGGCGGACCCGTGGCAGAAGATGGCTGTGGAGGGCCCGTCCGACAGCGCTGAGGTGAGTGCCGGGGTGGTCAGGGCCGGCGCACCCCCTCCCCGGAACCGGCCGCTCGGCCCCTTTGCTCCTGTCGCGTCTCCCCTGGGTGCGGGATTCCGGATCGGGGTGCTGGGGTTGGTCTGCCAGTCTGTTCCTCCCACCCGCACCCTCACCTTCCTCCCTCGCTCGGGGGGGGGGTGAGCTGCTGGTGTGGTGGCGCGTGGGGTTTGGAGTGGGTGCTGGGGCTTTGCTGGAAGCCGATTTTAATCAACTTTGCGTGGGGAAAGCAGGAGGCAGAGCGGGGGCTG